>JAOWBN010033694.1:0-10208 GCA_028565015.1 Pinguicula moranensis | reverse complement strand
TCAAGTAATATTTGGTATTTCTATTTAAACCTCTACATTTTCTCTTCTCTTAACCCGTGTGGGATGATACTTCAACAAAATCCCCCCTCAGTCAGGACAACACACGGCCACAAGCTTTCGAGATGGCAGATCAAACAAGTTTGAAAAAGGGACTATCAAATTACATAAGACGAGTGATGGAGGAAACCATTTCATACCATATCTCAAACTTCTCAGACACGTGGACGAGGATAAAGATGGATTCCTTCTTCTCCAGATCGGTTATGTTTGTGACATTCATCTACCAGAGAAGCTAAATCGCTTCGACCGATGATTTGCATTTGTAAGGCTCTCGCCAACTGGAAATGCAGAAAGAGGCAATTGCCCCCTCCAAAGGAATGGAAGGTTAAAATAGTTGTAGTGGGGGGACCATCGGAGGGAAAGCTCCGACAACTCAATAATTCAGATTTTCCAACATTGGCGCCAGTGTACACAGAGACAAACTCCTCGGTCAGAGCTCCTAGCCCCAGGCGATGGTGATGGGACATCAAAGAACAATCCAACGACTGAAATTTCTAAACTGTTGTAGGTAGGCATCACCCTTGTCGAGGAACCGACTGAGAACAGAAGTACGGATGCGTCAAAATGCAATTGTCAGTGAATCCACCTCTAGGCTTTGATACGTTGCCTGGGCCCGTGCACTATGAAAGACTTAGTGGGCTGCAACTGGTAATAGGCCAAAAGAAGTCATTGGATCCAATGTCTTCAATTTATGGGCTTCTTGTATTGGGTGGAAAAATGCCCTAACAGCTGACCAAGCTGAGATTTATCAGCCCACAATCGTGCCTGATGGGCCAGTGATAGATAGTGATGGACAAGCCGGGCAAATAATACAAGAGAGTATGGGCAGGCTGAGCCTGTATTCACGCCCAAGAATGGAAGTAGACTCACTGTCACCTGAGATGGCCATAGAACAAGCCCATCAACCAAAAAAAATAGGGAAAAAGAAATACTTGTTGGCAAAGATGCAAAGATGCAGAGAGATCAACTTTGTATGAAAGCAAACTACTACCGGGACTTAGCAAGCACCCCTGAGAAAGTTGAGCTAATATGGCGGGAGACCAAGCGGGCAAAAAAGTTAGCAAAACAATCTCTAACCTGTTTATTATATGATAATATTGCTTGCTTAAATTTGAAACACGAATCAGAAAAAATATTAGCACTAGGCTGGGAAATAGATATGAAGTCATTTGTGCCTACCGCTGAGCTCATAGAAATCATCGAACAACTAGAAGTTCGTTATATCATAGATTTGATTGGCGAACAAATAATGTGGTAGGAAAATCTGGAGGGATGCTTTGTATATAGGACTCATAGGCTTAACTAGAAAGTAGCTGAGCAGCACAAGGAATGCTCACGGTGGTAGGCGATGGGGACCAAAGAAATGGAAAACTACGATTGTGAGCATATATTCCCCGTGTGAACCACCAGCAAAGAAACAATTATAGTCTATACTCATAAATATATTACAATTGGACCCAAATATACCCGGTGCGAAGTGTGAATGAGCGAAAACATCAACAAATATACCTTACCAGTGAAATACATCAACCAATTCACAAGACAAACTAGGCTAGTGGACATCCCACTACAGAGACACCACTATACATGGACAAACAAACGGTAACCCTATGCTAGTCGGCTTGATAGGTTTCTCCTTTCCCCAGAATGTCTACTCACATGGCCAATTCTCCGCCAAATGACACTAGAATGACAGACTTTGGACCACTAGCCGACAATGCTAAAGCAAGAGGTAGTGGATTGACTCCATTTTGTACTCTTAACTGCTAGAATACGGTGAAAGAGTTTGAAGCTTTTGTTAAGACAATCTGAGACAGCTACGCAGGGATTGGATGGAGCAGTATTAGGCTGCATGAGAAATTGAGAAATCTGATTTCGGTCATGTGGTAAGGACCATAAAGCAAAAGCATCAGTCAATAACATTACGTGAAGAGATTGCAAAAAGAAGAAATTTAACAGAAATGGAGCTAAAACAGCAAAATAGAGGAGAAAATAGAAATTCTAGTATTGTTGCAGAGACAAGACTGAATCCTCTACCAAAAATCTAGAATGTTATGTTTAAAAGAAGGCGAATGCAGCACAAAGTTCCATCACGCAAGGATCAGAAAACACAGATAGAGAAATGAACTACGAAGTCTAAACATAAATGGTTGATGGATTGAAGAGGTAACTGAGTTAAGGCAGGGATCAAAGAGCATTTTAAGCAATATTTTGCCTCAGATTTCTACGACCAAATCCAACTATATGCCATATCGTCAGCCAACTGCAATGAAAGTGATAATGGATTTCTTACTATGCCATTCATAGAAGATGAAATCAGGAAGACTGTCTAGTCCTGCGCTTCAAAGAAGAGCCCGGGTCCTGATGGAGTTAATATTTACTTCATCAAGTACCACTAGAAAATGATGAAAAAAGATGTTACCGCCTTTATTAAGCAATTCCATGGAAACAACCAACTGATAAAAGGCATTAATTTCAGACACATTGTTCTAATAGCAATGATAACCAGCCTGAAGAGAATTGAGCATTATCGGCCAATCTCTTTGTTGGATCTGCCTATAAGATCATAAGAAAACTATTGGCAAATCGTTTGAACTCCGTAATACAAAAAATAATCTTTCCCTATCAGATTACATTCATCAAAGTCTGACAAGTCACGGATGGGGTCTTCATAGCAAATGAAGTCATTGACGAGGTAAAACACACTAAGAAAAGAGGTCTACTTCTAAAGGTGAACTTTGAAAAAGCCTTCGATTAAGTTGACTGGGGCTTTCTCTTCATGATGCTGGAGAAATTTGGTTTTTGTGAGAAATGGAGAAAGTGGATCGCAAAAGGCATCACAACAGTACTTGTTAATGGCAACCTCATAGGGGATTTTACACTGCAAATGAGACTAAGGCAAGGTGACCCCCTATCGCCATTTATCTTACTCATCATTGCCAAAGGTCTACATCTCGAGATTGACAGGTCACTATACTAGGTAGATGGACCCCCTTGTACATTAGCGAAACAAAACTGGCCTTGACGCACCTCTATTATGCCTATGATACCTTCCTCTTTTGTTACAGATCCACTAAAAATGTGCAAACAATGAAGGGTATCATGAAGCTTTTTGAGATGACATCGGGTCTCAAAGTAAACTTCTCAAAAAGTAACATTCTAGGACTAAACATCCTCGACTATGAAGTACAACAATATGCGAGCTGCCTGAACTGTCTGGCACCTAAACTGCAACAGATTTACAGGCCTGCTCCTAACTGCTAACCTAGGAAGAACTGTGACATGGAAACTGGTGATAGAAAAATTCTAGTTTAGAATTAAGAGATGGAAAAACTGTTATCTCGCATTTGGGGGGTGAATCACTTTGATTGAGTCCACCCTTATAGGATTGGCGGCATATTTTATATTAATGTTCAAAGTGCCAAAAGAAATTATTGCCACCATACGACGGAACTAGTCAAAATTATTATGGAGAGGTTCATCTAAGGAATTCAAACCTATCCGTTGGATAAAGTGGGACCTCATCTATCAAAAAGTAAAGCAAGGTGGGTTAGGGATTAAGAACGTAGAGTTATTTAATCAAGATTTGTTCGGTAAATGATTTGTAAAATCATGACTGAACTTGAAAGTCTACTTAGCAAGATGATCCAGTCTATTTATCTTCACCAAGAAGGACATGACAAAGATTGAACAACGATGCAGACAAGCATAGTACTATTGTTGCTAAAGTATGCCCGGAGACTGAGCAACTTACTTGGTTATGGCATTGGTGCAAACCATTATTTGACTATGAACTGTTAGTAATCCCAGTTCTTAAATATGTTGTTGCAAGTACCGAGATGCATCCAGAAGAGAGGGACAACTGGAGGTGGCAGCCGGATAGATAACTCCATACCTATACGGTACGATCAACTTACACTGAACTGACATAGTTTATAGGTATTTCTTCGTAGAGAAATGTTGTGTTGGAAACAACTGGAGTTGTGGTTCACCAAAATGCGTGCAGGCATTTTGTCTGGCGTTTGATCCAGGAGAGGATAGTAACGTTCAACGATCTGCACACCAGGGGCATCCACACAGCAGAACTACCAGTCCACCCCAGCAATATCAGAGGATAGAAACAAGAAGATTCCGATGAGATTGGATGAGGGATCGTCGTCGAGTAGACCGGTGATGATGTCACAACCAACGGGAGGCAACTAGTCCTTTTCTTCCCCTTATGAGCAGCTATTGTTTCTATGAGCCTTCTTATTCGTTCGATGCAGTTCTTGTTCGATCGAAGAGTTCGAGCTATGGAATCGGGTTCTACTTAATAAAATTAAGTATTTTATAAAGTATTTTTTTTCAACTCATTTCTATCTAATCGATTTTTTCTGCACGTTTTACTTAGCAAAAGAAAAAAACACTACTCCATATATTCTTCGAATGTGATAGCACATAAAAATCTTGGGACCTATATAGATGGCTCGGATACCACCATGTGGGAAGCAACGGTCTATTGCAACACTATCTCTGCATTTGAACATGATCAAATGGAAGAAATGGTACGACACATGGAAATTCTTATGACATATCTTAGTGTGAAAATTATGAAAAACCTGTAACAATTTTATCTTTATCTGCATACCCCTAAGTGCCCAGTCAATTATGAAAAATACAAAAGTCTTCACCTGAATTTGAGCAACTACGAACAATTCATTAAATGTTGAGATGGTAGTAGGAGTTTTTCTCCAATACCCCTGTTTTGTATTAAGTTTAGATAGATGCGCATTTTGTTGTAACAAAAAATATAATTTATTTTGGCGGAAGTCGTCCAGTAAATAAATTAATTAAGTTGACATTAAAAAAAACAACTAGTCATCCTTTTCTACACCCACCTATGGCTACGCCTACTTCCCAATGTCTTCGGGTCAAGCACGTTTCCTCATTTAGTTAAATCTTACCCATCTAATCCAGATTCTGTTATGGCCCATTTTATGATTTCATTTATTAACGCAGTTAATCAATCAATGAAAATTGAATTTTTCATATTCTCTTATAGGCTTATGCTTATCCAACCATTTAATTGGCCGCAAGTTATAGGTTTCTAGAGCGTCGGTGCAAAGAATCACACCCCTTCATCTGGCATCCATAGACCATGATGCAAACGCAAAACCACGATCATGGTATTGATACTGGGTCAAAGACATACAAAATTGGCTTCTGCTCATGTTTATTTATTTTATTTCAACAACCGTAAGTGGTTATGAAGAAGCTCCACATTAAGTTTTTTTTATACGAAAGGTTAGCAAGATAATTATACGTGTTGGTCTTTAGTTATACATTCAAATTCTCATTTCTTTAGTTAGCGTATAGTAAAGGATGATCCAAGATTGAAAAATGGCGTCATCTAAACGCAGGGGAAAAGAGGGCGTGGGATGGTTTAGAACAGTGAAACTCGGATTAACAGAAAGCAACTAACACAAATGTTTAGAGAGAGTTTGAAGAACTAAGAACGAAGCACCGTGTTTTCAAATCAGGGATTTTTTATTTCCATTTCTCATCCTGAACTATTCCCTTGCTTTTACAATTTATAACCCGTATGAAAAAACGCGCTTTACACTCAAAGACTCGCTACATTTACAAAGCTGAATTAATCACTTTTAATATCCTCCATCCGATCTTTCAAGGTCGATCCAACCGCACCGGTCCGCCCACATGTCTATTTTCATAACTGTTATTTGCAACTATTTCGCGCCTCAAATCTGCTTCATTTGCTTCTTTACTCTGCGATCCTCCAGCATTCCACGATCCCTGATGCAATCTTGGTGAATTATTTCGATAGTTTGACACTCCCCTTAAGATGAGCATTCCACAAGCTCATCTTGGAGACAATGGACCAAAAGCTAGCCGCTGAAAGAGGCTTTGTTAACACATCCGCAAGCTGCTCCCGCGAAGGAATGTACTGTGGAGAAATCAGCCATGCCTTATATTGATCTTGGACAACATGGCAGTCTATCTCTATATGCTTTGTTCTTTCATGAAATACAGGGTTTACTGTGATCTTCAAAGCAGCCTTGTTAGCACAATAAAAAGCCACTGGCGAGCATATATACAATCCATTGTAGCTCACGCACCGCTGCAGCCATGGCATGGTATTTTGCTTCAGCTGAGGAGCAAGCAATTGTGGCTTGATTTTTTGTTTTCCAGGAAATGAGACTTCCACCGAGAAAAACACAAAATCCAAAAAGTGAGTGTCTAATGGACTTGCAACTTCCCCAATCTGCGTCGCTGTAGATTTCTAGATTGGAGGAGAAACCACTGGGATAGAAAAGTCCAGTGTTCTGGTGACCTGCCAGATACCGCAGAACATGCAGGACTGCTTGCCAATGTGACTCATGTGGGGCATTCATAAACTTACTTAACTGTTGGACACAATACGTGATGTCCGGTCTTGTGTAGTTTATGTAGAGTAGGCGGCCTACAAGTCTTCGATATTTTTCAGGGTTATGATACAAAGAAGAACTGTCTGCATCAACAACTTCAAATCTCAGATCAGAAGGCAATGGAGTAGCAATTGATTTGCAGTGCATGTGTCCTAAATCCATGAGGAGATCACGGATGTATTTCCTTTGACTGAGGTATATCCCTTGCTTTGATCTTGCGATTTCCATCCCAAGAAAATATTTAGCCTCTCCCAAGTCCTTAATGGTAAAAGCTCCATCCAAGTAAGATTTCACATGGCTCATTTCATCCACCGAAGTTCTAGTCATTAACACATCATCCACATAGATCAAGAGGTAGATGTGGTGTGCACCCGTGGATAGATTAAAAAAACAAGGATCATGGTAAGATTATTTAAATCCGTAAGCATGTAGCTTGTTGGTGAACTCAATATTCTACTGCCGTGAGGCTTGTTTCAAAACATAAAGAGATTTAAGCAACCTACATACATCCCCCTTTTTTGCCTTCTCATAACCTAGTGGAGGATGCATGTAAACCTCTTCTTCCAATGATCCATGAAGAAAAGCGTTGTTCACATCATGCTGATAGATTGGCCAGCATTTAGCAGCTGCCAAAGCAAACAAGAGACGCACTGTCACAGCCTTTGCTACGGGACTAAAGATTTTAGAAAAATCCCCCCCTTCTACTTGATTATCTCCTTTTGCAACGAGGCGTGCTTTATATCGGTCTACCGTTCCATCAGACTTGCATTTGACACGGTAAACCCACTTGGAGCCTATAGCCTTCTTACCATCAGGTAGCTGAACAAGTTTTCCAGGCATTGTTAATTTCCAGTGCCATCAATTCTTGCTTCATTGCTAGTGTCCAGTTTGCATCAGATTTGGCTTGAGTGTAGTTTTTAAGTTCTATCACAGTGGATAAGTTTGCAGTGAACTCGCAGTAGTTGTTTGTAAATAGATAGGACTGATCTGTAGGGGATTGTAATATATCCTGAGACATATCAGCTTGACTATGGAAGATATGAAAATCCTCCATCCACTTAGGTGCAGTCACCGTTCTGGAGCTCCTTCTGAGTTGCTGCAATGCTGCATCATGGGTTCTGGGAGAAGTATTAGATGTTGAAGCATCTCTGTCATGATCAGAATCACTATCACTTGAAGGACTGAATGGTTCTGGGCTATCCATTCCGTCGGACATTGGCAGAGTATCAGCAGAAACTGTTGAAGGACTATTAACAGAATCACTGGAGTAGAAGTGTGTTTCATGGAACTTCACGTCTCATCATAATCTTGTTGCTTATATAAGATATCAGTATCATCACACTTGGAGTAGAAGTGTGTTTCATGGAACTTCACGTCTCTTGAAACGACAATTCTGTTGAGGGAGGGTACAAACACTTTGTACCCTTTCTGCGCAGGAGGATAACCAACAAAAAACCCTTTCAAAGCTCTTGGATTTAGCTTATCTTTTCCTGGCCGAACATCCACAATAAAACATATACATCCAAAGACTCTTAGATGCTTGAGATCAGGTTGCTACTGAGTTAAAACCATGACTGGTGACTCCCAATTTAAGATTCTACTTGGCCAACGATTCACAAGATATGAAGCTGCCAGCAAAGCTTCTCCCCAGAAAGTTTTAGGCAAGTGGGCTTGGAAAAGTAGCGCCCTTGACACTTGCAACAATGTTCTATGCTTGCGGTCTACTACACCATTTTGTTGTGGTGTGTAAGCACAACTTCGTTGATGTATTAATCCATTGGCATGAAATATTGCACTGCATTTTTGGTTCAAGAATTCACTCCCATTATCTGACCTTATTATTCCTACTTTCTTCTCGTATTGAGTTTTAACCATCAACACATACATCTCAATTAACGGTGGAACCTCATCCTTGCTCCTGAACAGGTAAGCCCAGGTGCATCTGCTGCAGTCATTTATTACAGTTAAAAAATATTGACAGCCACTCAAAGAAGGCAACTTATATGGCCCCCATACGTCCAAATGTATTAGGTCAAAAATAGATTTAGATCTGCTCAAACTGTCATCAAATTTCAACCCTGATTGTTTAGACAAAGGACATATTTCACAAGCATGATCAACATCCTTCATAGTATGAAACGTTTCTGATGTATTCAAATGCTTCATTACATCAAAACAATGGTGCCCAAGTTTATCATGCATCAACTTATGGTCCACCGCAGCACATACAGTAACTCTATTTTTCTGTTCTGCAGATCTGATCAAATTGGCTTCTGAAGATAGCAGGTGTGAATCATAGACATCTTGTATCCTTTTCAGTGTCACTGGATCAAAAGACTTTGCATTCAAAATGTACTGCTCCTTTCTTACATCTCCTACAACAATGGTTCTCCGAGCCTTAAGGTCCTGCACAATACAATGGTTAGGCAGAAACATAAACAGGATGTCTGACTGCAATGAGAGTTTCCTGACTGATAGTAGATTGTATTTAAATTCTGGTATATAAAGACAGGACATCAAAGCTATAACTCCTCCCAGATTAGCATCACCACTGCAACGTATAGGTTGCACGCTCCCATCAGGCAGCCACACAGGCGTCATTGCAAGGAAAGAGCAGGTATTAGATAGTAACTTAGCATTAATACACATATGGTTTGTTGCTCCTGAGTCTACTATCCACTCACTGTCAGATATGTCCGCAGATATGTTATATGAAAGAGACAGAAAAGCACTAGTACCTGCAAAGTCATCAAAATGAGCCATATTTATCATCAATTTGTTACCTTGATCTGCTACTCCCTTTCCCTTGGAAAGTCTGTGAAGCTCCTTCTGCATATTACCTATCACCTCATACAGATTTGTGAAGCCATCTTTACTCATATCAAGCGGTGAATATCCATACTTTTTCTTCATCTAAGGCATCCACCTTATTCACAGAATAACTCTGATTTCCTTTACTTCTCTGATTCGATCCTCCTTGAGGGTATCTTTCGAGTTTATAACACTCTTCAATTGTATGCCCTGTTTTCCCACAATAAGTGCATGTCAAGCTACTTTTGTCCCCTCTTCTATCACTCCATCCTTCAGGATATCCTTTGATCTTGAAGCATTCATTTATAGTATGTACAGACCTCGTGCAATGAGTGCACTTCAGTAGGGGTGGCCAAACGGTCCGGGTCGGGTAGCGGGTTTCCCGCATACCGAATTCCCGATTACCCGAAATTTTTGGGTAATCGGGAATTCGGATCGGTATCGGGTAGGGTTTAGGGTTCCCGTCGGGTAGCGGGTCGGTACCGGGACTTTGAATATGTTATCGGGTAATACCCGTTAAAGATTTTCTTTTAAATTTTTTACTTTTATTACTCATCTCTCATCTCATATTTTTAAGGGTTTCAACTTTCAATAGTCGCGATTTCATTTTCTTTCATTCCATTTCTCTTCCAAGTTCCAGAATCCACATTCTAGCGTCTGGAATCCAGACGGCAGACTCCAAATTTCAACTTTTCGAGTTTGAGGGTTTCAACTTTCGACTTTTGAGTCTTTCAGTGGAATTCCAGCAAAAAGTTCAATCTTGAATCTTGAATCTTCGAGTCTTCGTATCGACCCCGACCGTTTCGCTTTTGCTCTGTAGTTTCGCAGGCCGAATGCCAACACCCGAAGTCCCGAACCCTCGAGGTCGACTCTTCACTCTTCTCCTCTCTCTTTGAGAGTTGAGACTTGAGT
>JAOWBN010033683.1:0-10208 GCA_028565015.1 Pinguicula moranensis | reverse complement strand
GCAAGACACCCTTCTCCGGACCAGTTGTATCGCCAAAATAAAGCCTTATCTCCACTTGTAACTGCCAGCAACATTCTACTATCAAACCAGTGTTCTTTAGCTAACCTCCAAATATCTGTCCAATAGCTTGATATTGATCCGGGCAGAGTAACCAGATTCCAGTCGGCAAAGTGGTCTGTATGATGAAGGTATTTGGATCTTATTACCTTTGTCCACAAACTGTTTCTCTCTGTCCGAAGCCGCCACAACCATTTGATTAGAAGAGCTTTGTTCATGAGGCCTAGATCTTTTAATCCCAACCCACCATCTTGTTTCGTTTTGCAGAGATTGTTCCAGTGGATCCAATGGATGGGTCTAGTTTTCATATAAAGTTGCTCAGCATTCCTCTAATTTTCTGCAGGACTTGTTTAGGGGCTTTGAAAACCGATATGTAGTAAATAGGTAGACAGGACAGAACTGAGTTAACCAGAGTAACTCTGCTCTGAAATGATAGAAGAGAATTGCTCCTTTTGTTTATCCTTCGCTGAATCACTTCAATTACAGTCTCCCACATCCTTACCCTTCTGGGGTTGTCGCCGATTGGAAGACCAAGATATAGAAATGGGAGAGAGGATAGCTTGCAGTGCAGAATATTAGCTAGAAGCGTTAAACGCTCACTTCTCAGATTGAGCCCATAGATTTTACTCTTCGAATAGTTGATGGAAAGGCCTGAGATTAGTTCAAACAATCTGAGAATTCCTTTTGTAGCCACAATATTGGTCTGATCTCCTTTTATCATTAAAAGCGTGTCGTCCGCATATTGGAGGTGTGAGATAGACAGATCGCCCACTGATACTCCTTGCAATCTTCCCAGTGATTTTGCTTTTTTCCAGCAGAATATTCAAACCCTCAGCCACAATAAGAAACAAGAACGGTGACAGGGGGTCACCTTGGCGGAGACCTCGCTGTATTTTAAATTCCCCCGCACTGCTGCCGTTGACGAGGACTGCTGCATACGAGGTGGAGATACATTCTTGTATCCAGGAGATCCAAGTAGAACAAAATCCCAACTTGTGCATCATAGAGATCAGAAAGTCCCAATCAACGGAATCGAAAGCTTTAGTGAAGTCCAGTTTAAGAAACACTGCTTGTTTCCTTGATGTCTTGATGGAGTGTATTGCTTCATTAGCAATGAGCACCCCGTCCACTATCTGACGGTATTGAATGTAAGCTGATTGGTTATGTGATATTACCTTGCCGATGACCCTTTTCAATCTGTTTGCGAGGAGTTTCGCAAGAATTTTGTAGCCGGAACTTACCAAAGAGATAGGCCGGTATTGGCTAAGTTCAACAGGACAGGAGGCTTTCGGAACCAAAGTAATAAAAGTGGAATTGATACCTTTTGGCAGTCGCCCGTGTCTGTAGAAATCTTGAATGAATAGAGTATAATCATTTTTCATGACATCCCAGTGTTTCTGGATGAAGGAGAAAGTGTAACCGTCGGGGCCCAGACTCTTAGAACCGGCGCAACTCCACACTGTTTCCTTTATCTCAGCTTCCGAGAATTCTGAGGTCAATAATAAGTTATCCTCCCTCGATAGCATAGAGTGTGCAGGGGTGTCCAGAGAGGGCCTTTGCCATTTTTCCGTGGAGAAGAGATCTAGAAAATGATCCGTAATTCCTTTTTTCACTCCGGGTACATCCTCGACCCACACCCCGTTTAAGTTGATGCCAGTGATCCTGTTTTTTCTTCTGTTACTGTTTAATCTAGCATGAAAGTAGCGGGAGTTGCACTCCCCTTCTTTGATCCAAGTGGATCGCGCCTTTTGATGTACGATTGATCTCTATCGAATTAGAGAGTGTTGAAGTTGATGCCAAGTTTCCCTGCGACTAGATCTTTCCAAGTCTGTAGGATTCCGGCTCTCTACTATAGCATCAAAATCATCAAGTTGGGCCTTAAGTAGACTAATTTTATTGTTGACATTCCCAAACACGTTCTTGTTCCATGTGCTCAGCTTAATCCTCATGCCCTTCAGCTTCCCAAACAGATTGTGGCCAGGGGTTCCAATGTTGGCTAAGGAATTCCACTCTTGTTTAACCAATTCGGAGAACCCTTCAAATGACTCCCAGCATTTCAACGTTCTAACAGCCTTGGGGCCCCAGTCCAGTTCTTCTTCTCTCAGCATGATTGGCCGGTGGTCTGATGTTTGCCGTGGTAGACCAATCTGAATTGAGTTTGGCCATTGTAACAGCCATGAATTCGAAAGAAGAAATCGATCAATACGACTGCAACTGAAACCTCCTCTTGATATGCAGGTGAACTTATATCTTTGCATTGGGATGTCTTTCAGTCCTACTTCCAGAAGAAATTGAGAGAATTTTTGTGTCTTGCGTCGCGAAGTGTGAGCGTCGGATCTGCGTTCCTCATTTGATTTGGTTGCGTTGAAGTCTCCGACCACACACCATTGCGCCCCATTGTCTCTTGTGACCCGTCTAATTATGTCTATCCAGTTCTGAATTTTGAGATTCCACTGACACGGTGTGTAGATATTGAGAATTCTTACTTTGGTTGACGCCGCTCCCCAGTTGCCTTCTAGTTCCAGAATGCTCGGCTCTCGCTGCTGGCTTAATAAGGTAAATATGGAACGATCCCAGATGCAGAGCAATCCGCCCGCAGTTCCTTCGGCATTCACGTGCACCCAATCAAAGTCTTCACTTGGCCAGATTTGCTTACAGATTCTAGTATTGATACTAGATAATTTTGTTTCCTGTAGACATGCTCGATTTTCTCTGATCTGATAACTGCCCTGACCTCTAATCTTCTCTTTGCCATACCTAACCCGCGTACATTGTAGGATAGGATGCGCATTACTTAGATACTGCGTTCGGCTCGGTCTGATCTGCGTTGATGTTTAGCTGGGATATTTTATCTCTTTCTTCCATCTCATCTAATCGGCATATCAATTCCTCCTTGGAAGTATTCGGGCGCACTCCGAGCTCGAGTCCCAAGTTATAGATAGCTTCAGAGGAGGAGGCTTTCCCCGTGTCGACACAGAGACCTAAGGAGTTTCCTTCAGAGATGCGTCGTATTTCATTTGAGTGAGCAAGAAGCTTAGCGTTCGGATCCTGCACCAATTCTAGGTCAACGTATAGTTCCCGGGGGAAGTGTCTGGAGGTCTTGAGAAAGGTTGCGGTGACCTGGGATTTGGTCACACAATTGAAGGCTGTCTGGGCTATTAGTTGACCTTGTTACTGTTTCCACCAAATTTGGGGCTTGCACATTTGGGCCTTTCGGATTGTGTTGCTTTGCCAAACCTGAGTCAATAGGAGAGTACAAAAACGGTCTTAGACCTACCCTTTCGTGTTTGCTTGCAAGCAGTGCAGTGAATTGTCCCATAGAGGCTAGGTTGGGTATCGGCATAGCCTCAAGTACGGCTCCTTTCCCGCTTAGATTGTGACGATTGTTACTCTGTTTTGCTCCGATAATCACCTGAGGGTTGGACAGACAGTCTGTTTCTTCTTGCCTAGAGTGACTCTGAGATGCCTCTATGCTCAAATTAGACCGTTGGGCAGGGGGCTCCGCGCCATTGACTGGATCCTTAGAGGGGCTGCCCTTTGTCTTTTCTGTTGGTAAGGGAGGAATGCTGGAGGCAGACTCTTTATTATTCTTGTTTCCTGACCGTAGATTATCTGTCTCTGGATCTGGATTCTGTGAGGGAGCGTCTCCCTGAGAAGATTGAGCTGTAGTGTTCTGTGAGGGAGCGTATCCTTGAGATTCCGGCGGTTTCTGGATATTGTTTATGGGCTTGAACAGGTCTTTATTTCTTGATAGAGCTGGCCAAGTTGTCTCGGCGAGATGTCTATGATCCGCTCGCTGCTGCCATACATGAAATGTCTTACGAATTGTTGGCTCTGATTTTCTAGAGATATCCTCTTCCTGAATATAAATGTGAAATTTCTCCTGCCTAGTGCAGACCTCAATGATTTGATTGACCGGGGACTGGGAGGGCATTAGCACTTGCACCCGGCCATATTGCATTTCAGTCTTATTGAGTATTTTCTGGTCGATGGAGAGTGGAGTGCCCACTTGCGTTGCTATTGCAGTGAAAAAGTCCTCATACCAACAATGTAGAGGTGTTCCCCTCACCTGGAGCCATGCCGGTCTGGTGAGTTTGCCATCAACCAGACGCCACAGCCGGAGTGAGTGTAGGTGAAGTTTATCCGCAGTAAGGTGGTCATTTAAGAGCCGCGTTGCATCGTCTGGGGACTGGAGCTGCAGGAGCACTTCTCCTCCTTCCAGACGTGCTGCACTTGATTTTTTGTAGCCGGACTCCATCAATTCTTTCTGTAATGATGCTAGATCAATAATAGGAGGTGGGAGGCCTACCAAGCAGTTTAGAAGCCACGACGTTGCCAGAGGGTCCGGTTCGAAGTTGATAGATAGTGGAGTCTGACTTGGGGAGTTATCCAGATTTTCCCCCCCAGCAGGGCAGTGAGTTAGTTTTGTAGTTCCAGTGAAATCATTGATTTCTGTCCTGGACCAAGTTGGAGGCCTAGCTGCACTTATCTTGAGTTGGAATGTGCCTACCCGTATGCCTCTGAGTTTGTCTGAGTGATTAGAGCCAACCGAGTACTTGAAAAATCTCACAAATCCAAAGGTCGGCCCTGCGGTAGCTTCCTTTTTAGGGACGTGAACGTCACTAACATGACCGTAAGCGGAGAAGGTCTTCCACATCTCCTCACGTGTCCAAGATGGCGGAAAGTTTGTAAAGTGAAAAGAGATTGAGTCCGCTCTCAGTTTCTTGATATAAGTGGGGAGAGCTTTCTTCGGAGGGAGAGACTGTGGTTGCTCTCTGGGAGGCGACTGATTTTGAGCAGTAGATTTCGAACGGTTTCTCACCGGAATCCAGTCAGATTCATCATTGCCGAGTAGGTTGATGTCAATCTCCTCATTCTGTGGCAACGTGAGTTCAGATTCCGAATGGTTAGATGCTGGGGCCGCCGAAGTGGAGGCCATAAGGCTAGTCTGAATTGGTTGTGCGAAGGAAGATTTTTAGAGAGAAGACGGAGGAAATTTTAGAGAGAGATTCATGACCGTTAGAAAAAAATGGTTTGTATGTATTTTAGTGTGTTTTGTGTTGTGTTAGACAACATTATAGATGTGCTCAATCCGAACATATTATTGGATTGGTATAAATCGGTGCTCTAATAGTTTTTTGGTGTCGATTATAGTTCTTTGTATATTATGAATAATATATACTCTTTTTATCAAATTTGGCACAACAAAAAATAAGATAAATTATACTTTTCTTTCTATCTTTTTGAATAATTATTTGGAATTTTTTTTTTAGCCGAGTCAAGTCTATTTTTTCTTCAAAAATGATTTCCTTGGTTTCGCACACTCAGAAATTCTTTAATTAACTGTTTCTTAGTACTTCCTCTGTCCTAAAGACAGTGCCTCAATTACCAAACAAGTGAAAATTGCTCGGATATGATGAAATAAAAACAGCCAAGCCAAGCCAAAGGAGCAGACTGGCGTATACGTCATAAGGGGGCGGGGTCCTACTAAATATTCGTTCATAAAAGAAATTTTCCCCCCGGCCCCCGGGGTGCGTACACATGAAAGCTCGAGTGCAGTAAACAGTGTCTTCTCAAAATCACTGCTACTCATCCAGCTTCTCCCACACTCACACATCTGGAGGAGAAGAAGAAAATGGGAAAGTACACAAGAAAAGCGAAAACGACAGCCGCCGTATCCTCGCCGTCATGCCTCGGCGTCAGCACACGAGCTAGAACCCTAGCGCTACAGCACCTAGGGTCTTCCTCGCACGCGCCTCCGCCTTCGCCATCAAAGCCCGACGCTTGCTACCTTGAGCTCCGCTCTCGCCGCCTTGAGAGGCGCATGCAGAGACAGAGTCCGACTGATACTCGCCGTGGCTGCGGTTGTGGAGGCGAAGGGGACGCGACTGTCGAGGAATTTGTCCGGCAGGTTTCGATTTCTGAGTCAATTGAGGGAGAGGGATTGGGAATTGAGGCATCGTTTGGGGAAAACAATTTTGATTTTGGAACCGCGGAGAGGTACGGTTTCAATTATTTGTTCATCTTTGGCGTCAAATTTCATGTTTCTCGTCATTTATTTCTGTGTGTTGTTTAGCTTTTTTTTTTTATTTAATTCCAAATTTTTTCCTCTTCACTTTCGAATTTTGTGAGAAAACTGTACCGAAGTGGAAGAAGAACCTATATTTTTTCTTTTATTTTGTGGCCGTTATTTCGGTTTTAGGTTCTTGGAAAAAATTGGGTCTGGTAGATTTGACTTAACCTCCCTAACTATCATCTCCTTCCTTTTTTTGTTCACTTCTTTCAATTTTCACAAAACTATGACTTCTCTTCTGGGGAAAATAGTTGGTCATTTGCATGCTGTTTTTTGAAATTCTTTTCTTACATTTGTTTTTTATAGGAAATTTCTTAGGTTGGTTCTGGAGGTGACTGTGTCCTTTTTCTCCCCTCTCAAACTCAAAAACTCATAGTTCACAACAATAAAAAGGTTATATAGTTCCTACATTTTGACACTGAAATGGATGTAGATATGTGTTTTCAGTCAGAGAAGTAGGCCACTCAGTCACTCAGTTAAGTTTGTTTCTAACTATTTCCTTATTCAAACAATCATCTCTGTTATCTCAGAAAGCTGAGAAGTAGTTGAAACAACTTTTTTTCATTCTTTTTGAGTGCCTTTAATGCTTAACATGGGGTTAGTTTTTATGCATCTTATCAACATCCACTGTCGGATTTATAAAATTGCATAAAAATTACTTTCCAAAAGCACTACAACAGTAGCTACTGCTTGGCTCTTTTAATGAATAAGAATCTTGTATGAAATCTGTTGATGTTGAGGAGTCCGATAAGCTAAACATGCTGAACCATCACAGTGAGAAGCTTGCTATTGCGTTTGGTTTGATTTTTATTCCTCCTCAACTACCCATAAAAGTGGTAAAGAACCTTCGCGTACGTGATGATTGCCATAATGCAACTAAAACAAAAGTTGAGCTAAATATTCAAACCAATAGAAAGAATAAAATCTTTAGTGCCATTACATATGTAAATGTCTAAAACTCGAACTTAAACCATCCTTCTCGAGTTTATCATGTTGCAAATGTTATTACGCACTATGTCCATTTCGGCATCATTACGCCCATAGTTTTCTCCATTCCAGTAACATCTTCTCCATTTCCATAACTTGTATACTCTGTTTCATTTGCATATCTTTGAAAATCTTCGTCTTTATAGTGCTTACGTCTGATAAAGTTATGTATGGCCATAGTCGATACAACAATTGCGATTTGATCAACAAATTTGATATTGACAGACATGTCATTCAGTATGTGAAATTTCTTCTTCCATACTCTAAAGAACCTTTCAATGACAACGCAAAAATGAGTGTACATCGTTGAAAACCTCACATTCATTATTATACTGTGTTGCACGTCTGAAATCGGGCAAATGATATTTTTGACCTTTATATGGAACTAAAAATCCTTTCGTATTGGGATACCCTGCATCCACCAAGTAGTATTTTCCTACAAGTATGGAAAAAAAATTAAGGCATCCATAATATTTAACATGCAAGCATAAAAATATAAATCTCCTTCAGGGGGTTTTGGGAAATGTTACATTGGATTATTTAATGCATACATAAATATTCTTGTATCATGCGTCGTTCTTTCCCACCCTGCTACAACATACATGAAGCTAAGGTCAAAATCACATATAGCCAAAATATTGTGTTGGCACTCCTTTTCTTCCGATATGGGATTTGTTCATTGGTGCGTAACCTTGCAGAAATATGCGTACCATCCATAACTCCAATACAATCCTACATGCAAAAATACTTTAAGAAATCAATGACTAATCAGGATAAAATTTGGTGCATGAATGAATAGATACCTTGAAATAAGGATAGTATTTAGACTTGTTTTGAATATACGGAAGAACAAGTGAGGTATCTTGAGGTGGATGGATCCAATCTCTGGCCATTTTCATGCAAACTTTCAGTACCCGATGAAATTTCTGCATATGGTAAAGCCAAACCTTTGAAAAAATTCTTGCAGTTGACGATTACCTTCCATCGTTCCAACTATCATCAAGAAAGTAGCAACTTGTTTCTCTATGCTAATACCACTCATAGCTTGAAGCCCATAATCATCTACTAATGTTTTACGGAACATAAAAAATATGTGTTTCTCCATTCTCAAGTTTTCATAACAACGTCAATCAATTTCACAATTTAACATATCCATCAAATTTGCCCAACCACTAAACTTCCTCGTATGGCATGGAACTTTATTTAAATCTCCCACATAATATGTTGTTGCTTACTTGCTGTTTGACGCATAGTTAATGAAATAAGCAGTTTGTTTGAGTGATTATCACCTTCAGTACTTTCTTCATTGGGTAATGAATTTGAACTCATGTCTGAATCCTAAACACGATAGAGCAGATGAAACTGATGTAAAAATAAGACTTCGTCTGCAAACCACTATAATTCCTTGTTTTAAGATTTATTCCCCTTGGACAAAACATACAATCAGAACAATTGCGGAGACGAAAGCAACATTACATAAAGTTTCAATACACACCTATCTGGGAATTGATGATCAACATCATACTCACGTCAAAATATGCAGAAGTTGTGAACAATTTCAACAAGTAATCACATAAAGTTTAATTATAGATGAGATTTCAGTACTCAATGAAAAGTTTAATCACATAAAATATGCAAAAGTCGTCAACATCATACTCATGAACATCCCCCCGGCTATGGATTTCAAACCGTTTCCCTCATAATCAGAACGAAGAAGAAGTCAAGAAATGAAGATGGAGTTGGTGGGGGAAGGCTTTCCAGGGCGGTCAACTTTCAACTACTATTGATTAAACCAAGCGATTTGTGCCACGATTCTGAATCATATGAAGCCAGCGATAGCTACTACCCAGAACTCAAAATAATTAAACATCACATAAAGTATGCGAACTCAGGAACAATTTCAATAAGTAATCAACAAAATCACGTCAAAATATTCAGAAGTGTCATCCAATTGTTCCATACCCACACCAATTGCAGTGAAACTTAACACTATAAATCGAAACCACACCAAATAAGCAGAAGTCGTCATCTAATTGCTGTTAAACTTAACAATATAAATCGAGAAAAGTAAACATCAAATTTAACTTACAAATGAGATGTGGATATAATGATCGGCAAGGGATGAAAAGATTGAAAGTTTCTATATTGCAAGGATTTTGTTGATAAAACGACATGGAGTTCAGGAAATCATTGATTAGGAAATTATGGTAGGAAATCATAGGTTATGTTTTTTGAAGTATATAATTGATTTTTTCTTCCATAAATATAAGAAAATTTATTTCCAATTAATAATATTTGCAAATACTATTATTGTAATTTTTTCGGTTGCACCCTAGGGCAGATCTAGGATTTTTTTTTATGGGGGCTTAAATTATTTTATTTTGGAAGTACATAATTTTCTTTAGGAGTGGTATAAAAAATCATTTCAGGGGTGGGGGTGTATGGGAGTGATAAAATAATTTACCTTGTCAACATTAATAAAAAAATAATTACCAACTCAAACAGTGCTAAGAAAATAAAAGTTAAAATCATTTAATATACTGCAAAATTAACTCTCAATAAAAATGATTAACAAAATTTATAAAAATATTACAACAAAACTATCTGAATATTTCGTTCTCGACGACCACTCTTCCCATAAAATTCATCTATAACAGAATTAGAATAAATACCTGTACATAATTCTCGTTCAATATGAAATATCATTAAATCTGAAAGATATTTATTTTTCATTTTATTACGAAGAACACTTTTGAAACACTTCATAGCTAAAAATCTACGCTCTATTGTTGCAGTAGTAACAAGAAATATCAAGACAAGGCGAATCAATTTGTCAACCAAATGGTAGTCACGTGTTTTTTTTTTGTCTCAGTCAATGTTCTGCATAATTCAAAAATATTTGATAAACCCTGAAAGCGCTCATGAGAAAGAACATCAACCTTGTAATATTGCAGATGAATTCTCAAATAGTGCAAATATTGTTTACCAAAATCATCAGTATAAAATTTTTCAGTAAGACGATGAATATGATCAATCTGAAATGATTTAAACCTGTCTTTTGGGTCCAAAGCAGTACTGAGCTTAAGAAGTT
>JAOWBN010033672.1:0-10209 GCA_028565015.1 Pinguicula moranensis | reverse complement strand
GAATTAAAATGGTTGAATCTCATTACAATAAAAGTAAATCACAAAGACAAATGACTGTTACCTTCTCAAAATCGGCCCACGTATCATCCGAGTCAATGACGATTGCATGCGTCCCTTGGTCTATGACAACTCCACTTAACTTCATAAATTCATTAAGCAAACGATATTGCTTACCGAAATTGTGAAGCTTTTTCTCAATGTTCTTGGCTACCACTTTGCTATCTTCATCCAAAGCTCTCACCTTCGCAGCTGCCTTGTTGTGACTACTCTTTCTCAGCCTTGACTGTCCTTCCAACCTTCATGTGTTAATTCCTTCAAGGTACTGAGAAGCACCTTTTCCTCTTCTAGATTAAGATACAACTTATTGTTGTTGGTGGGCCCATGCTCTAATTTTATTTTTCTCCCATGCGGGGCAATTGCAGCAGATGTGATTATTGAAGTTGTGGCATCAAACTTGTCCGTTGTTACCTCTTCAATGTCATCAAGTTTGCTCAAAGTATCCATGCTACGTAGCCTGCACAACAAAACAACATAATCATTAAGTAGCCTGCGCAACAAAACCAATATGAAAGACAATTTGCAACAAAATTAGGGGTAGGCAAATGGCGATCGGGCCTTCGGAAAACCCGAGGCCCAATCGTGCCGAGGCCTGATGACCATTTTCCACGAAAAATTGGGATCTCAGGCCAGGTTCAGGACTGATAAATCAATCCCAAACTTAGATCGGGTTGGGATTGGGTTTGGGTTCATATATTTGGGACAAACCCGAATCTCGAAATAATCAAATTCAAGAAAAAGAAAGACAATATAAGACTATAAGAGATATTCATTTCAGACCTTTCCACTCCGGCTTTCTTTCTTCGCGAAAATCCTTGCTCACTTCACCGACGCCGGTGACTCACTCACTCACTTTGCCGTCGTTGCCACGTCCTCACCTGTCGGCGTCACGTACGTCTTCTTCTCCGCTTATTTTCTTCTGGTAACTCCCTCGCTCACTTGTCTCATTTGACATTTCTGTTGTTATTATTTGACATTGACTCTTAAGATGCTGCCCACGACGTGAGGGCCCTAGTAGTTAGCTTGTCCATAATTTTGTCTATTTCCCTTGTGATATATTATATTAGTACTCTTTTGACCAAATTAAGTATAAACACTAAATAGACTACCTCGATAGTTTTTCATCTTTTGAAATAGTAATTGCAAGTTGATTTTGAATTGTAAATTTCTTGTTCTTGTTAGTTGTTTTTCTTCTGGCTTCTGCTATACAGTTTTAATTTAGATTTCTTATTTTTTTGAAATTAAAATTGTTTAATTTATCTCTTGAATGTCTGCAGGTTTGGGCATCTAGTTTTTCTTCTACCTTTCTGAAGAAAAACAGTGTTTAGGAAGGGCTGATACAGAGGCAACAATTGGAACTAGGTAACAATCTTCTTCAAATATCATGTTTGTGGTCATCCCCATAGATCTGATAAAGGTTGTTTGACTTCTAAACATAATGTGATGCATCAAATATAGTTTTTAATCAACTTATGTGTGTCTCCTTACAAATCAATTTCTTTCTTTTACTCTTAGGTGAATTTGCTAACATTAAAGGTTTTTTGCAACTTTTTTGATGATAGCTAATGTGTACACAAAAACCTAACTGAATAACATAATTTTTTTGATAATTCTTGAAGCCACAGTTTCTGAATTATTCTGATTTTGAAATAATATCCAAATTCTCCAATGTTTGAAGAATTCCATCCTGGGTATGGATTTTTTTTGCCGAGGTCCTCAGATTCCAGAAGAAACCAATAACAATTCAATATAATTAGGGGACCTCACATTAAACCTCAAATATTTAATCGGACATTTTAATTGACATTTAAAATGAACAAATCGGCCCTTTCTAATGATAAAGTTGTTATACAATAACAAGTCAAAGGAAAAGTAGTATTTTCACCATATAGAAGATGCAAAATTGTACATGATTATAATTTACAGATAATAATGGTGGACCATGAGATGGACGCGTGAAACGTTTGCCATGGTTCCCCACTCTCTGTCTGATTATGAGTTTATTATTCTGATGTTGGCCTTTTGCTATTCACAATTATTCTGATTTTGTGATTTTTTACTATTTTATTAGATGAAAAATAGTGAAGACTTCGAAGATACAATATCACCCTCAAATACAAATATTGAAATGAAAGATGAAAAAGCAAAAATTACAACCGCCAAAAAGAGAAAAACTATCAAACCACGATCAAAGATTTGGCAAGATTTCATAAAATTAGGCACACCTAAAGGGGCTTGTCAGAAGGCCAAATTTAATGCGAATCTTAAGATATATAATCATTGTGTAAACAATCACAAATTAAGCTAATATATCCTAAAATTACTATAAACCGCAAAAAAACGACGTCAATTATAGGAATAAAAGGGTCGAACCACATGAACAAAATTATAAGAAGAAAATTTAGATGTATATAGAATTAAATTAAACTACGAAGAGAAAGAAACAAAAAAGCACACGAGTTTGCATAAAATTTAGTTAGACAAAATTAATCCTAACATATTTCGGGTGGCTAAACACAAGATCAAATTAAAGTCCCTTGTTTAATTTTATGCTTAGGAAAGTGTTGATTTTTCACGCTAACACACTGAATATCTAATTAGAATTGTAAATCTATAGCATGCTTAGGAAAGTGTTGATTTTAACAAGATACGTTTTAAATTTTAATATAATTTCTAAGCACATAAACACCATAACTTGGCCCTAAGAACTCCTTTTTTCAAAGAAGGATGATTGGAGTTATCCGATTTCGAGGATAAATCCAAGTTTACTCCGGACCAATTTTTTTAACCACCGTTTGGTAGTAGAAACAATGGACAACGGCTTATCGATCTCCCTTATTTGGAATTTGGAGATGTCAATGTGAATTACCTACAATATTGGATAAATAAAGTGTTATTATCGAACTACCCTTCATAATATATTTATTAATTATATTAATTATATTAATTTAATTATAATTAATATAATAATTTAAATAAATTTAATTAATTAATATAATAGTTTAAATAATCTAAATTAATTAATATAACAATTTAAATAATTTTATTTAATTAATTAATATAATAATTTATTTAAATTAAATAATTATTTATAATAATCTAACTATATTTAATTGATTAATCGAAATATTAGTGTAGAATATGTAGCATAAAATCCAAACTGCAAAGAACATCAAATTCGAACAATGCGTGATAGAACCACCCTACTTCACGTTAGAAGTAAACAAATTCTTAGCTTTGCATAGTCGATGATCGTGCCACGAGAATTCTGTAGGAGGATGTCCAAGTGAAGAAAGAATCTATTTGTAATTTTTCCTCAAAAAATTACAAAATCGTATGGACTTCCCAACAAGAAGAACTCAACCAAAACTAAAGAGTGGAACCTAAGATTCGACCACCAATCAAACTCTCTCCTCTACTACGTACATTGGCTTCTATTTATAGAATTCCTCCAATGTTAGGTGATAAACATGAGAATTCAATACAATTTGAAAATAAAGTCTAAATAATAATCAAAATCCTAAATTTTAGGCTTTTGATGTCACAAGCCTTTGGATATGTGAGCCTAAAAATGCTATTTTTAATCAGATCATCAAGTTGGTTCATGTTTATCAGGATCTAATTCGAAATCTTTGGAATTTGTTGATTCATTAAACCTGGACAGTTTTTTGTTAATGAGCTTCTTCTACAAAGATGTGATACGTTGTTTGGGCTTTCCATTGGTATATAGAACGTCCCAATCTGGTCTTTGGACATGGACTTATGGCCTACCAACCTAGACTACGCAGAACAAAATAGTTATTGGACATTTTTACTAACGAAAGTTCAAGCTCGTTTTTATCCACTTTATAATCTAAAACTCGGAAAGTGTTCTGTATAAAAATTGTAGAGCCTTTTTCAAGCTTTTTATAAGTATCTTATACGTCCATATCAGACACTCCTAGCTCAATTTATGAATTTTTGCAGTTGGAAGTTAATCACTGAAGCTTCTGCTCGTGCCTCACCCGAAAATTGTCAATTTCATTCAATGATCATTACTTGCACATATAACACTACCAAAGCATAAATTATGCCAAAAAAATATTAGATCCAACCTAAATGAGTGTTAATCACACAAAACCATCATGAAATTTTCTTAAGTAAAGATGCACTATTTGATTCACATTAAAGTGCAAGTATTGCAAGGCTACTTTTAGCTATGACCCTGGATCGTCGTGGACTTCAGTTATGCTAAGACATATAAAAAAACACTTGTTGTGGCATTAAATGAGTCCTGAATATTGTTGACTCCTTACAAAGTAGGATCACACCTGATGTTTCAATTGCTTCAAGAATGGTTAAAGGTAATATGATGTTAGACAAATTTGATGAGAAGAGAGCTTGTAGACTGCTGGCCGAGTTCATTATTGAGGCAGAAAAACATTTAATGCTTGTGGAAAACCCTAGTTTCATAAAGCTCATCCGTGGTCTTGAGCCGAGGTTCAGAATGATCTCCAGGATAACAATTACTCGAGATGGCATGGGTGTATATGTGGCTGAGAGGACTAAGTTGATGTCACAGTTGAAAGAATTGAGCCTGAGGGTCTGCTTGACCACGAACACATGGACATCAATTCAAAATATTTCCTACATGTGCGTTATAGCACATTTTATAGACATTAATTGGGTTTTGCACAAGAGAGTTATCAATTTTAGGAAGATTGTTAGTCACACTGGGATAGCAGTGTCAATGTTGATGGAGTAAATATTGAAAGATTGGGGGATTGATAAGGTTTTGACAATAAGGGTTGACAATGCTTCAGCCAGTGATTATGCTTGGGTGAGTTAAGGAAGAACATGTTTAATCTTAATCTTGACCTTGACATTGATGCAATTGAGGATTATGCAAACGTTGAAATGGACAAAGAGTTATTGGATGAATTGAGGCATAAACAAATCGATGAGTATAAGAATGGGAAGGGTGGTGTTCTATTGGGTCACAATAATTTACACATGAGATGCTCGGCATACATCTTGAACTTGATTGCTCAAGATGAATTAAAGGAGTTGGATCAGTCAGTTGTGAAAACGAGAACAATGGTTAAATTTGTGAAATCTTCTCCTCAAAGGAAATAATCTTTCTTTGAGTTATGTGGCACAGGTTGATGAAGATGGATCATCTAGCAATGGTTTTTAGCAGTTAGATGTTTGTACTAGGTGGAACTCGACCTACATTATGCTTCAATCCGTGGAAAAAAATCAAGTTGCCTTACAAAAGATGTTGGTGTTGGATGATGGTCTAAAGGGGGTTATGACTGAAAGGGGAAATGATGAAAAAAGAGTGGTGTCGATTCAACCAACCAATAGTGAGCGGGAACACATCAAAACATTCATTAGCTTCTTAAAAATCTTTTATGAAGCCACAATGATGTTCTCAGCTTCAACCTCATGCACTGCTCAACTCTTTTTCAAAGAGTTGTTCAATCTCAAGAGGCATTTGAATACATTCATGGAGAGTGGGACCCATTCTTTAAAACAATGGTAATGAGAATGTATAAAAAGTACGTGAAATATTGGAGGGAACTCTCTGCTGAGCCATCTGTTCGTCTAAACAGATAATGATCTAATTTAACTCTGTTAATGCATATATGATATATATGTATTTCTTATATTTGTTACTAAGCTAATTCAATTATATGCAGATTCTTATCCATGCCACTATTCTTCACTCGGGTAGGAAGATTTATTGGTTCAAGTGTTGGTTGCCAAAGATAATCACCATGGAGGAGAGTAGCACGACCATTGAGTTGGTTAAGAAAATAATGGATGATCTTTTTGTTAAGTATAATTCCCTTTATGGTGAATCTCCTAATGGATAGCAAGTGATACCATCAACGAATGCAGGAGATGATCCAAATTCTGATGAGTGGGTAATGATGACATGTACACAAAGCAATACAAAGACAAAATCGGATATGTACCTACTTGCAAGAGTTGTATCTCTTAAATGCACAATCTTGGAGTGGTGGAAAATAAACGAGCCTGGTACCCTGTGCTTGCAAAAATGGCACGCAATGTTCTTGCAATTCTAGTATCAACAATAACTTCAGAATCCATTTTTATCACGGGAGGACATATTCTTAATGCATTTCGAAACTCATTATCCTTGGGAACAGTAGTGACTCTGATATGTACTCAAAATTGGCTGAGAGCCGGTAACAATGAGATATGTTATCAAGATCAAAATGATGGGACATAAGACTTAGAGACATATGCGGTTTACAGAGGTGATATTTATTTGATTTTAATTTATGTCTAAATAGATAATTAACCCGTAACAATGAGAATTTAAATACATATGCTATTTTTATAAACGTAGAGATGAAATTGAATCCTGAAGTAATGCTTAAGGGGATCAATAGCTTACATACCCGTGACCGCGATGAAGATATTGCTTCTTGCAGTTGATACAGACTACAGACTACAATGTGGTTCATTCCCGATGTGTTTACTGTTTGTTATGCTTGATGTGTTTGTTATGCTTGATGATAGATCTTAAGTCGTAATCTTGGGAAGGTTAGGAAAACTGCTAACCTTATTTTCTCCCCTACAGACAATAAATCAAGCACTGGCAAATGCTCGTGAGCATCTTACTCGATCTCTGTTGAAGTAGACAAACTCGTATGGGAAGAAAAGAATTGACATTGTTTTTAAATCTTACTCTTTGTTTGCATTTTGACATTCTCTTGTCTTGCTAAATGTTGATGCCTCGTGATGTTGATGTATTTCTTCAGACTTTAGTAACTCCACTGATAAAATGTTTCTTTTAGATGTTGTACACGGTGCATTCAATTTAACATGTTAAAATTAAAATGATATTTGTTTAAGCAATTTTGGACCTCGGGACAACCCGAGTCCCGCAATCCTGAAATTTTTTGGGACAACAGGATTCAGATCTGGATCGGGACTGAAAAATCAATCCCGATTACAGTTCGGGTTGAGATTAGGATCTAGGCATACCCGATCCCGAGTCCCAATTGCCCATCCCTAAACAAAGCTAACATAATCATTATACAATCTGCAACATATCCAATATTCAACAATCTACACCATTATGCACCATTATGCAACAAAACCACAGTAATCATTCAACAATCTGCAACAAGTCCAATATTCTGCAACAAAACCAACGTAATCACTCAACAATCAACTTAACAGAAGCACCCAATATTAAACAAAATAATACAAACAACATTAAAAAAAACTAAACAGAGGCACCCAATGTTGAGTGGTCACCAACAACATAAAAATAACATACAAACCAATGGAGGTTCCATCCCACAATAATGAAAAAGGTCACCAATGAAGACGTCAACTGCAACACATATGATTGAACAACAATGAAAATGTCAATGTCTAGCCCTTACCTCATTCCAAATTTCTGTTGCTAATTTATCCCCAAACTCATTCCATTCGAACGAAGATTTCACTTATTGAATGCGATCATCTATGTCATCTTTCATCAGATTAGGCTCATAGTGAACAAATCTAATATTGGTGAAGAGCTCAACGAAAAACGTATATGAAAACAGTGAACAAAGCTGAAAAATAGGATTAAAATATATTTCAAAAATTACTTATAAAATGACAATTTACTTGCAATATGAAAAAAGTGAACAAATCTAAAAAATAGTGAATAAGTTTAAAATAAAGAACACAATAGACCAAATGAACTTGCAAAATGTAAAAATATACCGACAAAACCCTAACAATGCATAGATCTAGAAACCCTACCAACGGGACCTCTCAAAATCCTCGTCCGAACACAACAACATAACCCTAAACCGAAAGTAAATTGTAACCCAACTACAAATAATGTATAAAAATTACTAAAAACCAAACTACTTGTTGGAATAAACAAGGGATTCTTCGCTCGCCGAAATTGGCATGAAGAACGCGGTCGCCGCTCGAATCCGTGGGGGGAGAACTGGAAGGAAAATTATAGTAGGTTTTCCTTTTATATTCGATAGTCTAGTAATTATTGAATGTTGTGATGGGCAAAAGGGTAAATTCACAATCATCTTCGAACTAGGATAAAATAAATCCTGCATAAATTTTGAATAAAGATACGGGGACATCCCAAGAAGTTATCCTGTACGCAGAGAAGGCAGGGAAAATATCAATTGGGTTGCCAAATATGAATAAATGGGATAACTCACCGAAAATTACTTTATTCGCCTTCTAACATTTTACCAAACGGACCCTGATTTATCCTAGGCTAGAAACATTTGATATTTGATTTTGTGAATGTTTTAAGTTATTCTTGAAAAGATGAACCCCTAACAATCCTTGCTATGTGAGGTTTGTGCAAGATTTTAAACTAAATATACATTCACAGGGTTTCTACCATCACGAGGACCTAGCAATTCAGATTAGGGACGTGAATTTCATTAATTACGAATATGTAAGTGTTATGACTTTTGCTAGTTGTTATTATCATTTAGTGTCAATTTCAATCGAAAATGAATTTTCTCATTTGCAATCTTGACTTTATGATCAATTTCAATAGACTCTACTCCGCTGCATGAAACAATTACCTCACGATACAAAAGAAATTATTTTTAAAACTAGATGGCCGTATAACTTTGATAAATTAATTCTGGATTAATTAATAACCTTGATTAAGTTATACTCGTATTTCATGCCACTCGAAACCAACATCATTATAGATAATCTGCTAATATATAAGTTAACTATTTTTTTAAATATAAAGGTCACGTCTGATATTTAAATTAATAATTTATTATCCATATATATATATATATATATATATTTAAGTTAATTTTTAAATATAATATTTCTAGAATGTACAATTTATTTTAGCCGGATTTGATAAATTTATTGATTAATAATTTGTCTATAAAATTATATGTCAATAACAAATTATTCTATTCAGTTAATTTATAGAGATTTTATTGTATTTGAAAAGAAACGAATAGAATAGAACCTAATTTCGGAAATGTCCTCTTTTCTTCGTTAGCAACCATAACCATCTTATTGTGTTTTTCGCAGGCGACGGTTCCCCCGGCCTGGGGAAACGTACCGTTGAGACACGCGTCAAGGCCACGTCCCACGGGCGTTGGTTTGACTCGCCGTATTTAATTGATCCACATTTTCTAAGCGATTTACATGGGTTTCTGTGGATACCACAGTGTACCGAAAAAAACCCATCATATTGTATTGATTCTCATATCAAAGTTGCATTTTCTATTACTCCCGCCAACCCTGAAAACGTGGTTGTATAACGCTGGGGGACCAGGGGGCCATAGTCCCCCATAATTTAAAAAAAAAAATTATATGTAAAAAATTTATTTATTTTTTTAATTTAATCCTCCTTAAAAAAAATTACCTATATTTGTATGTTATTTATCATAATGCTTGTATCTTAGTTGGCTGGATTGTCAAATTTTTGCATGCAAGTGTGGGATTCAAATCCCATTGCAATTTAGCATCTTTTTTTTGAAAAATCAAAAGAAACTTGTTTGTAGTTGGCTGGATTGTCTAATTTTTGCATGCAAGTGTGAGATTCAAATCCCATTGCAATTTACTATCTTCTTTTTGAAAAATCAAAAGAAACTTGATTCGAACCCTCACTCATTCATTCTAAAATCAACTAATGACCACTAAACTACATTGCAATTAATAAAATTTATTAATTCTATTAGAATTTTATATATTTTTCGTTAATTTAAAAAATATATTTATAATTATTTAATATAATTATTTTTTATATTTTAATATTTTAGTTGATTACTAATCAACTAAATTTTAAACTTTTAAATTATTTCTGTTATGAAGAAGTTAATTATTAACGCAAAATTATAATTATTTCTATTATAAGTCAATCTATATCAACCTTGTTGGTTTCTGTATCAGTGTTCAACACGAGAATATAATGATAAAATCGATTCTATTTTGTGTTATCTTGGTCTCTTTGTTTGTGCTATTTCATTTCGGGTTTGAGAACACAGATGGGATTCCTTCCCTTTTTTTTTTGATAGGTAATAATGAATATATTAATCACAGAAGTTTTTATAGGAAAATGGGCATGTTCCTCATAAATATGAGAACATCCCTACGAAAACAGCTATACATCAGAGTCAGGGTGGGAAA
>JAOWBN010033661.1:0-10209 GCA_028565015.1 Pinguicula moranensis | reverse complement strand
GGGGTACTTTATTACTACCAACTTCCAGACCTTGGAGAAGATGCAATGAGGCAGCTTTCTGAATCATATTTGCAAGGACTACAACTGCAATGAGATACAAGAATGGGGATAGAGAATCCCCCTGTCTTAGCCCCCTTTTCGGATAGAACTCCTCAGTAGGACTACCATTCAGTAACACTGATGTTGAGGCAGATTCCAGCAACTCCCTTACCCAACTGAGCCAGGTTTGTGGAAAGCCCATGTGGCGCATAACATCCTGTAGGTAATCCCAATTAACTGTATCAAATGCCTTCTCAAAGTCCACTTTAAGTATGAGGGCTTTTTTTCTACTTTTTAATTTCATCAATGACTTATGAAGCAATCAGCACCCCATCAAGCAATTTCCTTCCTTTTATGAAAGCCATATGTTTTGGGGATATGATTTTTGTCATCACAGGGACTAGCCTATTTACCAATACCTTAGCAATGATTTTTGGTACAACACCAATCAAGGTAATAGGTCTGTAATCATGCACATGCTTCGGATAGTCTATTTTAGCTACCATGACAATACGTGCTACATTTGTTCCTTTAGACAGTTTGCTGTTTTTATAGAATTCCTTGAGCAGCTTGCAGATATCTGGACCCATTTGGGTAGCAAAGTATTTGATGAAGTGAAAGTTTAGTCCATTAGGACCATGGCTTTTGTGGTTACCACAGTCCGAAATCGCTTTCATCACCTCCTCATTAGTAAAAGGTCAATAGCCATCTCTTGGAAAGAGCACTAAGCTGCTAGAAAATCATGTTTGTTACTGAGGTCTTGTCCAACTCATTTCAGCATATCTTTCTTCAAAGTGATATTTGAAGCATTTTTTAACTAGTTCTGGATCATCTATCCATATATTCCTGTCCCAAACACCTTGCATATGATTCCTCCTATTACGGTTGATACATTTGTGGAAGTAGGCTGAGTTTGAATTACCTTGCTGAATCCATGAGATTCTGCCTTTTTGGTATGCTGTACTATCCATATGCTTAGTAATTTTGTCCAGGTCCTCTCTAAGTTTTAAATTAATCCCAGACACCTCTGTAGATGCTTGATTCAGTAGATTCTGCTCCACTTCAGATTCCATGTTTGCCATCTCATATAGGATATTTCTGCGTTTAACTGCCAGGTTTGTTCTCTAAATGTGGTTCCATGCTTCGATACCTGATCTAAACGCCAAGATTTTTCTTTTAACCTTGTAGCTAGCATAGCCTTGCACTTGTGTGCTATCCAGATTCTTTCAATCATAGCTGTGTAGTTGTTGTCCTCTAGCCAACAGTCAAGCACCTTCATTGGTTTCTGCCACCAGTCCTGCACATTATAACATATACTAACCGGACAATGATCCAACTCATCCCTCATTAATCCTGATTAAATCAAGTTTAGATCATTCCCCATCCATAAATCATTTACTAGAAATCTGTCTATTCTGCTCATGGCTTTCAGTGATTTTAAATACCAGGTAAAATGTCTCCTTTCCATTCTGAGATCCAGCAGATTTAAGTCCTGTACAAAGTCATTAAAAGGCTTTAGTTCTTGAGTATTCGGCCTATAAGCAGAGCCTTTTCTTTCCCATGCATTAAGTATAGCATTGAAGTCTCCCATTAAATACCATTTCTGATTTTCATTTCCTGCGTGCATCATCCTTATTTCCTTCCACTGAATTAGTTTAGATGGTAGGTCACGTGGTCCATATATCTTCAAGATGAAAGTAGTGTGTGTATCCGCTGACCAGGATCCAAATATACATAGCAGACCTTGTGTTGAGACCACCCCTTGTTCTTTGAATTTTCATTTATTCCAGATATATAGAAGACCTCCAGATTGCCCCTGAGATGCCTGATACATCCAATCAAAGTTAGGATCCCACTATAGGTACTCAATCAATTTTCTATCTATAAAATCCATTTTTGTTTCTTGAAAACTAACAAAATCAGTTTTTCCTCTATGATGAGCTTTTTAACCCTCTTCTTCCTTCCTGGGCTACATAAGCATCTTACATTATATGTTATTAACTTTACAGAGGAAATCATTCATCTCCTTTCTGACCACTCCCAGAAGTAGTTGGCTTTTTTGAGTTTCAAAATTGGTTGTTTAGCCTTATCAGCCTCTGGTGTGTTTCCTCAGGTGCAAGGCCATAAGTTAGACCAAGGTTTTGTCCTACTTCCATTATAGTATCTGCCTCCTTGCTTGGCTGTTCCAGAGCTAAATCTGTAGGCTGTGCATTATGTGGCTTAGTTGGCATTAGAGTTCCTAACCACTAATCTAGGATTACCTTTTCCTTTTCTTTTGCCAGATCCACTGTTTTGCGGTTCTGACTCCTTATTTTTGGCCTCCCACCTTGGATTTTCTTACCATGTGCTCTATCTTGTTTAGGCGTGCTTAACCCCACTACCTGGTCTTGGACCTTTTCTATCAAAGATGGAAAGTCTCGGTTATATGTATCAGCTATCTAGTTTTCCTGACTAGTTTCCCAGGTGGCAGTTACTTCTGGTTGATCCTCCATGAGTAACACCGTATATCAGAGACTATTTCTACTACCATCACATACTGAGAGTCCATACACATTTGGCTAAGGTTTGGTCTCTCTAGCTCTTCTGATTGTGTTACTTTGCTAATCAACACTATTTTCCTTATGTCATGTACTTCATCTGAACTATGTGGTGATCTAGTCTGTGTCCCAATATTATCACTATTTTCTTGCCTTAAGAATGTTCCTTTGATCTGGGTAGATGGCAAAAGCTCAGGGAATCTATCCATATCAGATGGTAGTTGATACTGTATATTCTCCTGATCAAGGTTTCAAAAATCCCCCCCCGTTTCTGATTGTATTAGATCTAGTCCTCCATATCTTTCCTTGGGAGGGCTTTTACTATTCTGGTCTGCGGAAGAGTGTTCACTCAAGCTTGATCATCCGCATTTGGGTATTGGGTCATGTTATGAATTATGCTCATGTTCTCCAAATCATGTGATGAGCTATCCCCAGTAACTTTAGAGAACTCACTATCTGAGTCAGAGATATCATCAGTTAATTCATCAAATGTGAAACGTACAGGTTCTAGTACAACTATCAGCAGCTGATAAGCTTCACCATTAATGATCATGTTCAGTTTCTACTGAATAGTGTTGTCCCAGTCAACCTGGATAAGTCCTTTAGCAGCTTTAAGGAAGCGACGAGATATTGTACATTCATCTATGCATTTCCCCATTGTTCCCCCAATTCTTTATAATATGTTCTCATTCCAGTACTTGATTGGCAGGCCATAGATTTTCAGCCATACCTGCCTAGATATGTTATGATCCTCCTGCTCTTTCTGCCAAGGAACTATATCAGATAACCAACCTCCAAGCCATACTAGATCATGTTGGATCAGTACTACCAGATCATGCTCCTCTTCTTCCCACAAAAATATTTTTGTAGTGATTAGGATACTAACAGTGATGTTTAAGTACCCATCCACTTTCAAGGCTAGTTGTAATTTAATCTAGTCCATACCCGATAGTAATGTACCAACATATCCTTTTTTTAGCCAGACAGAAGCTTCCTCTGCAGTGACATGGATGGATTTAATAAGATAATGTTTCCCAGAAACACCCACAGGGGAGTAGTTCCTTTGTTTGGCAGTTGTATCTTTTTACTTTTTACTTCAACGGCAGTACTACCTGATGCACCTACGTGGTTTATCCAAGGCTTGGTCACATAAGGAATAGCTCTAGTTTTGTCTTCATAGTTGGTAGCTTAGTAGTGATAGGTTTTTGACCATATGCCTTCGGATATCTGGCTATATTAGCTCGCAGACAGTCTGAGCCTATCCAAATATTGTTCAGGCGATACAACATGGCATCAATATCCTCTTGCATTTCCTTAAATACAACAAAACCAAACAGTTGACCCTCTTTATTCAGCTTTCGTGCTATCTTTAACTCCAGGACTGTTTTAATATGCTCCTCAATCTGTCCTCATCACAGGATACAGGAACGTTTGTAAGAAAGTAGGTTGGTTTCATGCCATGATGGTTGGATTGAGCTGTAGTATGTAGCTCTCTATTTCCCAGACACTCGTGAACAGAAAACAGGATTTTGAGCCAATATGTCATCATAAGATAGGCCTTCTCTTTTCCTTCTTACTGGAAGTAGAGGCAACTTCCCCGCTCTTATGGCTGCTCGCGCGTAGCTTTTTCTGCTGATGAGTAGGAATTGTCCCCATATTCCGGTTAGATTCCTCAATGCGGTATCAGACTCCTAAATCAGTAGCAGAGCAAGAGCTACTGCTATTGAAATGGGGATAAGTAGGGGCGGGGTATATATATATATATATATGTGTGTGTGTGTGTGTGGATATGAGTGTGTCTAACCTCCCCAGGTGCATGAGCAGCACTCCGGAGAGAAGACATCGTATGGAGTCCGCGAGACTATTTACACATCCACCGAGACTGAGATCTGTGGAGGAGAGGATGATAATAGTAGGTGTTACTATTGGTGTTGGACTTGCTGGGATTTAGTATGTTGAACGATGATGATGATCTCATGTAAAAGCATGATTTTGCAATCCTATCATTTCAATCAATATTTTATACCTATTGGTTGGGTGCATCTTGTTGATTGACGATGATCTCTCTTGTAAAAGCTTGATTACTTCTTATTCCATTCGACTGCGGGAAGAGAAAAATGAAATTAGGGTTTGGGAAGAAATGGTTTTATATACTCGCCAGCGGGCATTTAGGTAAAATTGTAGGATTCTAACCCATTTCGAAACAATCCGCCGTTTCCAACTCTATTACGAAACAAGAAAGTTGTATAATTGGCTATCCCGGCAGGACCCTACTAAACTGAGGACAAAAACATGTAACCCACGGATAATCATTAGTAATTCGCGAAGCCAGATTACTAAAATCCGGATACCAAGCGGAGCATTAGTTGTTAAATTGAGAAAACATAATCCCTTTAATGGGCTTGCTTCGTTTGACACTGACCACCGGGCTGTTTTATTCATCTTCGTTCTTTATGCAACAATATTTATTCAAAAATCAATCAAACTGAATATATTGGAAGTAAATAGTTATTATTTATTTAGTTATTTATTACAGACTAATTTTGAGAGAATAGTTAACTATTTTCCTAAACACTAAATAGGTATTGTTTCTACTATGTTAGGACAAAATTCAATAAAAACCGTCTCTCAAGAGGAAAATTGCAAATAAATAGTTAAACTGATGTCCTAAAGGAGTTTTTTTCTTTCAAAATACGGGTCTCAGAAATACCACTAATGCGACTAAGAAAGAATTTTGTTTGATCCATCCTATACAACTCCCAAAGCGGATGGACGAAATGACTAACCGATAATCGCGGTGTGTGTATTGGTGCGAATAAGAACTAGCGTACCCCAACTTTAGTTTCACTTATTTGCTATCTATTACACTGGCCAATCTGAATTATTTATATAATTTACAATGGGTAAAATGGTCTTTTTCTTGAGATGTAACAGCTAACTGTCTAGTACACTTGTGGGCGGTGGCCATAGTGTGTTATCTTATTGTCAGGTGACAAAAATCGTTTCTTATCAACTCAGCTAGGCTTGAGATGGATAAAGTCTGTTAGTGACTACAATAAGTTTTTGTCGGGGGTATGTATGCGGATGCCTGTTCTTACAGAGTCCTCAGATGTTCGATCTTGGTGATCATTCTCAACCTCTAATAGTGTGGGTTCGAGGGGAATCATCGAGGTCTGTGAATTTTTCCATTAAAGGTGGCTTCGCAGAGTTTCTCATTTCCCTGTAAATGGGTCTTCTCTTGTTGGGCCATTTGACAAGCTTTTTGCCTCTTACATCATGAATTCCCCAAGTTTAGGGGTTATGTATTTATGACCCTCGAACTTTCACTATTTTTCCATTTTTGGGATTTTGGAGATATTTTGAGTACCTTTCGCAGCTTTCTCTCTTCTTATCAATTTCTTCTCCGGCCACAGTTCCTTGTCCAACCGCTTCAAGTGTGTTGTTTGTTTGTTAATTTTCCTTTTTCTTTCATTCATTGTACATAGCGGGATAACTTTTTGTTGAACGATGTGAAAGTCTCAAAACTCGTCGAGTTTGGGCAAATCATCTAGCGGTCCAGGGCGTAGTTGCGGGTCATGACCAAAGTTGGCTGGAGGGATGTTTCCTCGTCCAATTTCCCTTGTTCTTACCCTTCCTTTTTTTTGGTAAGCATTCTTCCCCTTCCTTATGTAGCCCAGTTAGCTCCTCTCTGAGAGACGATTTGCGTGAATCCCTACGTTTCAAAGGGGTGGTCTTGAAGATTAACCAGGAATCTCTGGACACGACTATGGTGAGGTAAAATACTCCAGATGACTATTCTTTGATAGTGCCTTCTTCAAAAGACAAAATTCAACATCCTCTTCCTGGGTATTTCACACTTTACAGGGATCACCTACAGTGGAGCTTCACCTCCCTTTCCATCCCTTCATTATCGTTTTCTTTCGGGATTGCTGGGTAGCCTCATTCTAGTTGGGTCCGAATGTCTACATCTATATGGTGGCTTTTATCACCTTATGCCAAATTTGGCCCTTGCGGCTCAGTCTTCGCACGCTTTTCTGCTTTTTCCAGGATCGTGCCAACTCCCTTCCTTCGACAAATTAGGGGTGTACCACCATTTCCATAGAGGGATGAAGATTACCTAATATCTTCCTTCCTCATTTGGGGACGGGAAGAGTCATTTCATTTTAGTCAAACTTCCTCCATGTTTTCTGCAATTTTCCCTACTCGTGGACTAGCTCAATTTTCTCTATAGATGCTGATGGCCGGTTTCTCAAGTGTCGTGGCTGGAAAACTGTCTCAAAAGTATCTTGAGTTGTACTACACGAGCTAAGGGGTAGCAAGTGGAGAGATCAGGGTCGAATCCACAGAAAAAGGTAGTGAAATCTGCACTACTCTGACCTTGATTCTTATTGTTGTCAAAACTCAAACTGATGGGGGGGTTTTGGTCAATAAAATACTGAAACTATAACTAATGAACTAAGGATGAAATTTCGATGAAATATGAAGGAGCGAACACACTTTTACTAACTTTAAATCCATGAGATCATGCCATAAAATAACTTGGATCCAAGATGCACTTGTCTGATTTTCAATGGTACTTAATGTGTGGTTTTTGAACCACTTCTTCTCTTATTTTAGTCCTAACTCCTTAACCAAGTAATTAACAAATTCACTCCATAATCAGAGACATATTAAGATCAGTGAAACCTCATTAAGTGTGTGAATCTATGAGCTCTAACCGAAACTCATTCCTCTACACATATGAATTTCAGTTGCCCCTCCAAAGAAATAAACTAACCGTCATATTTGATTGAAGAAGTTGCTATCTTATAAGGCTTAGATGAACTAACCATCCCTATAAGTTCCTGCTAGCTGTTGGTTTGATTTTTATCAGCTTAGATGGCCAATCTCAAACAACAAAAACAAACACATGCACAAGTGTTTCTACAAACTGAAATTCAATACCATTTTCTTGTTTTTCTGAGCTTACACCTCACCAACATGTTTAGAAAATCTCATGATAACATATCAGCAGAAAAATGAGAGGTCTATCCCAGCATAACTGGTAATAACAACAAATTATTAGCAAACAGCATCATGGAACAAAATCTGCTCCACCTTGGTGCAGAAATTCTGCACCTTGTTTTTCTGATTTTTCTGTCGGTAAAGTACACGACCCTCTTTCCCTCTTCTCTCCTCTATCTCTTATAGACCAAAAGGTGGTCAAAACAGATCAAAGAATTACAAGTAACAAATCCCTTGAAGATAGGGATGATAAGATAGTTGTGCAATCTATTTTTGACCGAGTTTTTTTTTCTTGATTTCTCTTGACCGCGGCTTGTATGTCTCTACCTGTAGGTTGTCTAGAAGCACGTGCAGGGAACACTTGTATACTTAGATGGAAAATCGAGATTTCCATCAAAACACAAAACTGTCAAAACTGTTTTTTTCTGCGCTGTAGGCTGGTTGAGTTGATCACTTCCCAATTTTTTTCTGATCTTCTGGTCTAATGCAATTCATGTATCTGAGCTTCAGTGTGTACCTGAGCTGTATGTGAACATTTGTCTTCAGTTAGATCATGCTAAATCACTCTGATTTGCTTATGGGAGTCCAAGGAAAACGCTTTAGGATCAACTTGGCTCTGCTGCTCTTTTTCTGTTTTTCTGCAAACTGATTTCTGCATTCTTGTTGCTGCTACTGCTGCTGTTTTTTTCATCTTCTGATCATGATAAAATTGGTTCAGATCAATTAGTACCTGAGTGATAATGGCCCTGAGATTGGGGTCTTGATCATTAGATTCATGCAAGAGCAAGATATCTCTTGATCTTTGAAGCATGAGCACTTGAGATTCATTCTTTTCCTTCTTCTTGTTGCAGTGTCTGATTTTTGTCTTCTTGAAGCTTGTAGCTTGATGATAGCAACTTAGATTAAGGGGTAATGCAACCTTCTTAGCTGAATACATGGATCACACAAGTTTGCAAACATTAAGGTTTAAATACTGAAAAGTGATTAGAAGAATAGCAGCAATTCATGCATTGTTGTCATGAGCACAAATGCTGCTATCGAATCCCCCACACTTGCTTCGTTGCTTGTCCTCGAGCAACTATATGATAGAACAAACACATGACTCAAAATTCTGGAAAAACAAGAATAATGAAAAGAAAAGAAGAGAGAGAAGAGAAGAGACTCAAAAAAGTAGAATAAAAGGTGTGGAGCCCTTGCACAAATTTTTTTAATGGCACTCCCTTTCAGTGTAGGGGTTATAGGGTCCTAAATCCCCCACACTTGTCATTTGCTTCTACCTTATTAAGATAGGTTTTGGAAAATTACCAAGAACCATATCTTACCTTACCATTCGTCAACTAAGAAAGAAATAGCCTTAAAACTCCAACCTAAGGTAAGGATTTCTACCTATCTCCTCTAGTGCTTTCCTCCTCGATTGAACCAAAGAAACCTAGCCCATAAAAACCTCCTTTCTCTCGCTTATATTTTCAAAGAAAATATCAGAATAAACCTATCCTCCCTTTTGCCTTGGATCCTTAAAAGATTTTCATCCAAGCGTCACTCTTTCTTTCCTCTCTAATTTTTTCTGCCTCTAAATTTTTGCCATGATCTAGAACCATGCTGAGGCAAAATGCTTTTCTTCTCTTTCTTTCTTTTTTGTTTCGTGCCATATGATCTTTTTGTACCATGGATCCACTTATCACAAGTCAACCACCTTCCCCCATAATTATTTTTAACCGAGTCTCAGTCCAGGCAAACTGCTAAAAACTGTATGCATATTGAGAGATTTTCTAAAAACATAAGTTAGGGGTGGGTGGCATCATAAGTGAGTAGTGTCTTGCATAAGTGCATAAGTAAAAATGCTTTGAATGTCTCAAATGTCATGACAGTAGGATGACAAGTTAGGCCTTATATGGAGTTGATGGATTAAAATGAAAAATCAAGGTCTAACTCGTGTTCAAAGCTGTGTAATGGATGTTTTATTTGACAGATGTTGTATTCTAGGATGTGAAAATGTGATGCACAAACATCTGATGGTGTGAGTGTAGAATTTGGATCGAAAATCAGCCCATGACTTAGGTAGTTTCAGCTGCTGAACCAGACAGAAGGAAGAAATGAAGCTTACTTTGAGTGTGGTCTGGTTAGCAAAGAACAAATAAGACTTTTCATGAAGCTGATGAAGTGGTTGTGCTCTGATGTTTGTGTACTGTTCCTGCAAAAAGCATTATTCATCAAACAAATAAATGCAAAGGAAATCAAACTGAATGTAAATGAGTTCAAAAATCTAAAACAATGGGTTGCCTCCCATCCAACGCTGGTTTAAAAGTCTAAGCTAGACTTGCTGATCTTCAATCTTCAAAGATGGGGTCCTGAAGCATCAAAACCACTACCTTGTCCTATGGTAAAACGCCTTTGTACTGCTTCAGCTGATGACCATTGACCTTGAAAGTCTTTGTGGGATCTGTCTAAAAAATGTTGACTACTCCATAAGGAAAAGTTTAAGCCACTTTGTATGGACCTCTCCATCTCGATTGCAGCTTCCCTAGGAACAATTTAAGTTTGTTCTGATAGAGCAAAACTTGATCTCCCACAACAAACTCCTTCCTAGCTATCAACTGGTCATGAATGGCCTTTGTTCTTTCTTTGTAGA
>JAOWBN010033650.1:0-10209 GCA_028565015.1 Pinguicula moranensis | reverse complement strand
TTTAATCTCTGACTGTAGTGCCTGAAAAACAACAACCTCCCCATCAACTCAATTGACAATTCTTTGTGATGGACAACAAATTTACACATTTAATCTCGCACAGATTTCTACTAAATCATTTTTCAGTTTTGAATACCTTGTGTTTTACAAAAAATTTAAAATGGGAAATATTTTTTAAAAAAAAGCCCAATACTCATTAGAGAATCTAATGAGTGTTTATGAAAATAATGACCAAACATCTGCCAATGCCCAATTGTGAAAATAGAAGTAATATCAAATAAAAATAATTTTAATTTTTTTTAACGATAGCGGTAGTAGCGAATTTTGCTATCACTACCGCTATCATAGCGGTAGTAACGGTAGCGGGATAACGGTAAGTGATAGCGGTAACGGAATAACGGTAAGCGGTAGCGGTAGTGGATGCCATTTTATAATCCGCTACCGCTAATACCACTAGAGGAAGGGTATGAAGAATATGTGTTTGTATTAGCGGATACTTGGGGATACTTCTAGTAGACTTCTGAGTACTTTTGTACATCTGTATATCTGACTTCTTGTACATACTTTATTTTAAATATATAAATTTGGCTTATAAAAAAAATAGTGGAGAGGTGTGCCTCGAACTTGTATCCAGGTTGAACGAGCAAGTTTGCCATTTACTAACCTCCACAATCACAAGGAATGATTACATAAACGCTCGGTTGTTTTGGTGTTAGATAAAAGTTTTTTGAGAACTTCTCCACCCTCTAGTCTTACTGACACGCTTCCTTTATACCCCAAGTCACCGAGGACTGCGTTGAGACTTGCCAAGTTTAGTATTGGACCAGGAATTCCTATTAAGCGCCTATGGAGCCACTCAGAAGGCGACGGGTCCAGATTAAATTCAATCACTTGCTATGGTTGAGTGACGAGGATTGTTGTTTCCCGATTAATGGGGTGGGGTGCTTTCCCTAGCGGCGAGTGCCTTTTTCCCTCAGACAGGTCGGACCTTGCCTTACTTATTCCGAGCTGATAGGATCCTACCCAAATACTATTTAGCTTCTCCAGCATGGGAGCCCCAGCTAATCACTTCGCGAATATCACAAATCCGAAACGATGTCTCGAAGACACCACTTTCTTGGAATATGTATATCACTGACGTGGCCATAATCGGAGAACACCCGCCACGTCGCATTCTTCTACCATGCAGGTGGAAAATTCATCAAGTGGTAAGAGATGGAGTCAGCCCGAATCTTTGTTATAAAATCCGACAGAGGTTTTCGAGCAGGCCCACCACCATCTTCCTCTCTCCCCTTACCCTTATTTCTCTTAGGACTACTCTTCAAAAGCTACCACTCTGCATCTTCAGGATTCTACGGGCCATCTAATTCCGATGCTAAGTCTGACTGCAGCAAAAGAAGTAATGGATCAGGAAGTAGACGAATCAAACATTGTGACTGCTTCTTAGTGAGAAGTCAAAGGGAAATTTCTAGTGAGAGAAACATTTCTTAGTTACTGACAGTGAATTACTCCCTGAAAAATATTAGTCCTAAGGTATTCAGTTTGTAGCTCACAATTCAATTTATACTCTTATTTTTCCCTTTTCCTAAGCTGTGTGGGACTAACACCCCCCTCAAGTCCAACTAGGCATGCCCTGTTAAGACTTGTATTATATGTCTTGTACCTCGCAACCAACACTTTCATGCTCACTGCACCATATTCCATGTGTCTTGGCTAGTGCAGTTACGGGTCTCAGAGGCTCTTGATTTTTCTGGGGCGGTGCAGTCCCAACCTCGCTCTGATACCATGATAGTGAACCACTCCCTGAAAAACCTTAGTCCTAAGATATTCAATTTGTAGTTCACAAATCAATTTATACTCTTATTTTTCCCTTTTCCTAAGCTGTGTGGGACTAACCGTTATGGCTCTCCTTTGATTTTTGATCTTCCATTAAAATGACGAAGAACCAAACAGCGCCAGCCGAACACATTTCTTATGGCACGGCAAACAAAAAATCTTACATGGTAACTCCATTGTGTTTTGGATTCTTCTGAATAAGGATTTGACATTTTCCATCCAGGTATCCACTTTTATCCTTGTATTTCATATATGAATGCAAGAATCCAGCAAGCTCTCATCTATGCCCTTTGCCTCTAAGAAATCATAAAGGGAATCTAGCAATTCATCATCCACCATCTCCATGCAAATAAGAACAAATAAAGTAAGTTAGGAATAAGAACAAAAAGGCACATAAAAGGTAATGGTTACTTGCTAACTAGTGTAAAAACATGCATAAATTTCTAATGTTAGTACTCAATGTCTTTCCTGTCACCGACTAATACAAAGCACAAGGTAGGTTTTACGCTATCTCTTGATCATCGATACTTCTCCTTTTTTCATGGTTAATGATACACTCAATTGTGGTATTACAGGGTGCGATCAGATTGTATGTTAGAGGTAGCAATGCTGTAGATTAGCACATGAACAGAAAATGCCTTGATGTGATACATTGCAAATATAGCTGGACATATTCGTCCTAGTTGTTGTTCCTGAGCAAACAAACTCCAGTGTTTCATTGTTGGCCTCCTTGAAGACATCAACAATCTAAGTAACATGCAACTTCACTCCAAGCGACTCATTTGTCTTTTTAACAGGAATAGACTCATCAATTATGGTCACATCAACTTTAATATCTTCATTGTATCCAAATTTCTTGCTTAAACGAACCCATTGCTCCCGCATACGTCCATAAACCTTGAAGGAATTGAATTCTCGTAGAGGCTGAATTCATACACTTCGTTAGCTATTCCATTCTTTCTATTATCATATTCACGCTAACAAACACATAATTGAGAATTAACATCTTGTTACTTCAGCAGATTGAAGACTTTCCCATCCTCGAGTATGCAAGCTACAATCACACTTGTTGGCAATTTTTCAGCATGACTGGTCGCTCGCAATATCTGATCATTGTTCTTGTAAGTTATTCAATGTTCCATTTATGAATGGCATCCTATGTCAAATATCTCCACAGTAAACTTGATACAAATCTAGCCAACAATGTAACTAAACCCAATATCAATTATTGGTGTTTCAAATCCGAAATCAAAAAGACGAAGTTTGTTTGAGCAATTGACCCCGCAACTATAAAGAGTTGGAAACCAAAGCTACAGTTTTGAAAAATATAGCCGCCATTAAATGGAATCCTAAAGAGAACTTGTTTCAACCAAGAATCAAGGATAATGCCATAAGAAAGACGTCACTAGAAATCAAATAAAAAGTAGATAAGTCGAAAGAGTTTTGTAAAAAAACTATGAGGCACACCTCCCTAAAGACTTTTGATTATTCAACAAAAACTATCTCAAACATCTGGCCAAGACCCCTATAGGGTTAGAGGTTCGGCTATCTCATACCTAGTACAAGAACTTTTCATTAAAATTACAATAATTATAATTTAATGAAAAGTTTGGCTGATGCCATTTAGTTTGCACATTCGCCCCTCCCTCCCTTGTGTTTGGTCGAGACCTTCAACATTTTGTCTTCTAGTTCTTTGTTCCTTCATTAATTGAAGCTTGACTGATCGTGAGATACGGATGATTCTACTTCTTGTTGCATGGGTTGCATTAGATTCCTTCGTTTCTTCATTAACTTACGTGTAAGATATGTAAGCTTCTACTTCATGTTGCACGGGTTGCATGAGATGCATGGTTGCTACGTGGGCCAAACATTTGGATGAATTGGGTTCGACTCCCATGGGTTGGTTGGCCAACCGTGGATTGAGTGGCCAACGTCCATTGGTTTTGTATCAAGACCGAAAGTTGCTATTTAAATCTCTTAGCCCGTGCACAAGTGATTAGGTCGAATGGCCATACCTATGCATCAGTCTTGTCGCCCGTGCCCCGGTCGTCGCCTCCTGTATTGCATTCGAGTTCGTAGGCATCTTTGAGACCGCATCACAACTAATCAGACGATCACAATTATAATGACATGAACAGAAAACCTTATAGATGAAGCATACTGATGTGAATCAAATAGTGCATATTTGCTTAGACGATTTCATGATGGTTTTATGTGGTTTACACTCATTTAGGTAGGATTTAATGGTTTTATGGCATGATTTATGCTTTGATAATGTTTTATGTGCAAGTAATGATCATTGGATGAAATTGGCGATTTTTGAGTGAGGCACGAGCAATTCAATGATTAACGTCGAACTTCAAAACATCATAACTTGATCTAAGAGTGTCTGACATGGACGTACAAAATACGCATGCAAATATTGGAAAACAAACTACAACTTCCATGAAGAACATGTTACCATATTCGGATAATAAAGTGGACAAAATTGAGCTTGAACTTTCATTAGTAAAACTGTCCAGTAACTATTCTATTTTGTGCAGTCCAGGTTGGAGGGACATAAGTTGACATATAAAGATCATATTGAAATTTGCTATATACCAATGGAAATCCCAAATGACGTATCACAACTTTGTAGAAGAAGCTTGCTCGTAATTAGGCCCAAAAAGAGGCGAAACATCACTATGAAGGATGTAACAAGATATTTTTCAGGTTCAATGAATCAGCAAATGTCAGAGATTTCAAATAGGATCTAGATAAACATGAGCTAACTTGATGATCTTATCAAAGATAGCATTTTTGAGTCTCACGTATCCAAATACTTGAGAAAGTTGAAGATTGACATCAAAGCCTAAAATTTAAGATTTTGATTATTATTCTTCAAATTGTATTTTAATTCTCATATTTATCACCTAGCCTTGGAGGAATTCTAAAAATATGGGCAAATGTACGTAGTAGAGAGGGACGTTTAGGTAGTGGTCTAAATTTAGGTTCCCTCTTTAGTTTGGTTGAGTTCTTCTTGTTAGAAAGTCCATACGATTTTGTAATTTTTTTGAGGAAAAATTCAGAATAAATTCTATCTTCACTTCTTTTGATCCAAAGATGACATCCTCTTTTAGAATTCTCACGGCGCGGTCATCGACGATGCAAGACTAAGAATTTATTTACTCCTAATATGGAGTATGGTGGTTGTATCACGCATTGTTTGAATTTGATATTCTTTGCAGTTTGGATTCTATGCTACATATTCTGCACTAATATTTCGATTTTAAACTTGCAAGTTTTGTACGCGTCAAAACATGCTTGTTCAAGCCCAAGACTGATTGCCTCTTTAGCAACGGAATTGGGAGCATATTTAGTCTAAAAACTCTTGAATCCTTCTTTGAAAAAAAAAAGTTATTAGGGGTGGATATGATGTTTATGTGCTTAGAAGTTATATTAAAATTTATAACGCATCTTGTTAGAATTGTAGTATAACGATGATTAATTTATATGTTATGTGTTCAGTATGCTATAGATTTACAATTTTAATTACATGTTCAGTGTGTTAGATTAAAAAATTAACACTTTCCTATTAGCATAAAATCAAACTAGGGACTTTAACTTGATCTTGTGTTTTTTAGCCACCCGTGTGCTTTTTCTTTTCTTTCTTTTCGTTGTTCAATTTATTTATGCATTTAATTTTATGACTTTTTATTTACTATTTGGTCACTATACATCTCAATTTTCTTCTTGTTGTTAAGGTTAACGAGTCTGTGTGTTAAGAGTCTAATTTGCCTCCCTCTGGTTCGACCCATTTGTTGTTGTAATTGATGTCGTTCTCTTGCGATTTATAGTGATTTAGGGTATTTTAGCTTATTTCGTGAAGATTCGCATCACATACTTCGTGCTTGCTCTCTAAAATCTCGTACATACAGGCTAGGCACTAACTATAACATTATGCTAGTATCCAACAGTGGCAATACAAGTATCTACAACACACGTTTATAGTTCACAACTAATCCAAAAAATTAAACCAAACTACAGTCATATATGCAATTTAAAAGAACAAATCCCTACTAAAACTTCGGAAATTTCTCATAATGCAAGAAAAAAATAAGGGTAAAATGCATGGGGGGCTCTTCATTACTCGAGAAATTCCCCATTTATCCAGATAGAAATAGAGGTGCGTGCAAATCACGAACTTTCAAAATTCGAAGGCACCTAAAAGCAGGCCACCCAAAACATAGCAATGTCAAGAGAATAACGACACATCACGAACAACAACAGTTATCTGCAAGTAAATCAAACAATAGGGCCAACCCAACACACTTCAAAAATGAAGATGAAAGAAGATTGATAGCTTCACCTACAAACATTCCATATAATCTCAATCCTCCGGGATGAACACTCCAGTGAAACACGACTGATTGAATACTCGGGTAAATCTCCAAATACTATCTATGTACACCTAGTTATAGATACAAAGGTTGGAATTCTAATTATAATAGGATCCAAAGTACAACATAATCCTACACAAATCACAATTTTTATTCTACTCAAAAAGTATTAGAGACTTGAGAGAGTATGAGTCCTTACAGTACTTCTCTAGGGTGATCTTTATCAAACTTCTTTCAAACTCATGTGAGGGAATTGATGGAAAACGGGAAATACCAAGTACAAAAATCTGCTTGAACACAACAACATTGGTTAACAAAAGGAGTAGAATTCAATCAATATAATATGATCGAATTTCATTTAGCAATAATCAATTGGATTATCAAAACTAAACCACTTTGCTTTAGCAATAACCAATCGGGTCAGCAAAATTGAATGACTTCAACTCTTGAATGTCTCGAACAAAAATGTTTGAACGAACGTTGTGCTTGATCAGAACACTTTGATCAAGAGTAAATTTACTTTAGCAATAACCAATCGACTCAGCAAAAATGGACCACTTCAACTCCTGGATGTCTCGAACAAAACACTTTGGACGCGTTTCGTGCTTGATCAGAACACTTTGATCAATACTAAAAAAATTGTCGAAGATTCTTGGCAAAAATTATTTAAATGTTACTGAAATAACCGAAAGGGTTGCAATAAGAGACTACAGTTCTTGCCAAAAACTAATCAAAATATTTATGATTTTATGCCGCAAGTTCCTAGATTCTACAAAACACCAACAACCACAATAGGAGAACATTGCCAATTGATGTAACGCCGCAATTGGCACCACCAACCAAATTATTGAGATGACCGCAACAATTTTGAGAAGATCGCAATATATATGCCAATTGATGAAACACCACTATTGGCGTCGCCAAACAAATTATGGGTCAACTTTTTTCAAATATATGTCTCAATTGGCCGCTAGACACACCAATTGCTATAGGCCACAACTGTTATGAGCCACAATTGTTATGAGCCACAATTTGACCGCAACAAATTGCTAAACAACATCTTTCAACAAAACTGGTGACGGACTTCAACAATTGACCTTTGATGACCGATTGTCACAACAACCAGATAATGTCTCCAAAACCTTCAAACAAAACTCTTAGAACATCGAAATGGTGATAAATTCTTCTTGGTCACAGTACATGGATCATATTAATAATTTAGTTGTAGCCTCAGATGCCGGAATGCTCTTAGGTTGGATTTCCATCATGACCACAGCATATCTGAAACAAGATTTCATTCACTAACCAGGATCGCCAAATTTTGACTCTGATACTATGAAAGAAGACTGACAACTTCATACAGACGTTCCATGCACGACTGATTGAATACCCGGGTGAACCTCCAATGAATACAACCTCTAAGTGTACCATTATTTATAATTACAATTACTGAAATCCTAATTAAAATAGGGTCCAACATATAATACAATCCAATTAGGAGTTCTCAAGTACTTATTTAGGATGATTTTTATCAGAAGAATTAATCACCTTGGTTGAAGGAATGATTGAGTTTGTATTGAATTTCATTCCGAATAAGTCGTAGAACGTTCCCCTCAAATGCCAACTTCCGCATTTCGGAACATAATTTATGGTTGAAGATTTTAGAAAATGATTGTTGGGATTCGATTGTCTTTGGTGTTGTACAAAGTTCTTTATCGCTACTCCTCATAATTAGGCTTGGATACCGGATAACGGAAATAGTGAAATTTTCTATTATTCTGTCATTGTTTCCGGTATGTCCATTCCATTATATTAATGGACGGATGCCGGACAAAAAACATTGTTCCGCTATGTTAGTGGAACGATAGCGAAAGGTGTTTCGATTTCCATTAATTTTTATTATATTATGACTTATACTACTTTGTTTTTAGTTTATATTACTTTATTTTTTGTTTGTATAATCTTATATTTGGAACTTGTTATTTTCCGGTGTTTATCATAAAAATTACTTATCCATTATGTATGCTACTAGTTTATATTTGTCTAACTACTTATGTATGTTTATGTATGTTACTTTTATGCATTTTCCAATTCGTAAAATAAAATAAAATCAAAAAAAATGCAATCCGTAAAATTATCGGACGAAAAATAAATAAAAAAATTCCAATTCCTGTACATCCGATATCCAGCCCTTTCATAATCCTTGGAGCAGCCGATGAGCCATTCTTTTGCTCCACTACGGTTTACTCTCCAAGTAAAACAAAAATGGCGTGGCTCTACCCTTCCTAGTTTTGTTTCTATTTTAGTATCTTCAAGAGCCCTTAAACATTATTTTATGAATAAAAAAAAAGGCACAGCCCAAGCCCAATAAGACAAACAAGTTAAAGCCCATTGGAGAAAAGGCTCACATTCCTAGAAGTGAACAAAATATCATCTATATTATTTTTTCAATACTGATATCGAAAATTGATAATTTTACTTTATAGTATTGGTTTTGGTTCTAAAAAATCAAAACCGACAAATACCATTTTCAGTTTTTATTTTTAAAGATTCTGTATCGATAAAAAACTGAAATCGATAAGATTTTTGTTAAAACCAATATTCAATTTTTAATTATTTTTTCAATTTTTGATATATTTTAACATTTTTCAGTAAAAACCAATATCCAAACCAAAAAATCAATATCAAAAGTTGTTAATTTTTTAATTATCGATATTAATATCGGTACCAAAATTAGAAGTGAAAGCTTATCGGAGCCCATTCTTCTTCTATTATATTATAGCCTTTTTAAAATCTAAAGTTAAAAGCCATACTTGGAAGTGAAAGACTCAAGAGAAATACGCTCTTTCTGATTCAGGAAACAACTCTCTTCATAGTAAGAAGAGTCAACCAGGTTTTAAACAGTCCCTTCCCAAGAAGAAGTCTGAAGTGAGGAAGCGAATGAGGCTGTTAACACTTGAGAGAGAGTTTGAATGTTGAAAATGAGATAGGGTAATTCTCTCAAAGACTTTGCCTCCAAACTGTTGGATACAATCAATAAGATCCGACTTTTGGGAGAGGTGTTTGAAGATATAAAAGTGGCAGAGAAGATTTTAATCAGTCTACCAATGAGATTTGAGTCCAAGATTTCTGCCATAGAGGAATATTGTGATCTTAAAAATCTCAGTTGTGGAGTTAATAAGCAAACTGCAAACACAAGAACAAGAACAAAGAAACAATTTGAGAGAAAAGGGTAAGACAAAAGGTGCTCTAAGAGTGTTTCATGGTAGAGGAAGAGGGAAGACATTCAAACAATACAGAAGAGGTCAATATTATGATGAAAGAAGGAAGGCAAAAGAAGGTGAAAATATTGGCAAAAGAGAATATTCCCAGCATGGGTATCAATTTCAAAACAGGATTTTTTTCACCATATGAAACATGTGTAAGAACTAATCATCTGGAGAAGGACTGCAGGTATAAGGGAAAAGAACCAATTAATAGTAGAGGCTGTGGAAAAACTGGTTTTAGTAGAACAAAAAGCTAACTTTACTGATGAAGTTGAAAAAGCTGATGAGAGACCTTTTTTGGCCGTGGTGCAAAGAAAATATGAAGATAAAGACAGCAGGTATGTGGACAGTGGGTGAACCACCCACATGTGCTCAAGTTAAAAGTGGTTTTCCAGTCTAGACAATACAATTAGAAGAATGGTTAAGCTGGGTGATGGAAGATTGGTTCAAGCTAAAGGAAAATGTATTGTTTCTATCTTTTACGAACGTTGGAGAAAAGCATGTTTATGATTTGTTGTGTGTGTTCCAGATCTTGACCAAAATCTGCTAAGTGTTGCTAAATTTATGAAACAACAATATCCATTAATCTCCAAGGAGATCTTTGCATTATTTATGATCCAAATTATTATCTAGTAGCTGAAGTGGTGATGGTTAGGCCTGGGCAGCGGAGCGGGCGGAACCGGAACCGCCCGTTCCGCGTTCCGCCCGCGAAGGTTGCGGAACCGATT
>JAOWBN010033639.1:0-10209 GCA_028565015.1 Pinguicula moranensis | reverse complement strand
TTGCTCTAGTCCATTATTAGCACAAAGCTAAAAGAATTGTCAGTAATGACTCTTCCAGCTCCATTTGCAATGGACAACATTAACCCAATAAGTTAGTAGAGATAATGGAGAAAATTGGAAAGGTGAAAATCTCTAAAAGTCATTAAAAAAATTCTATAAATGGTGGATCCCCTCTTGAGTGAACATACATACAGAGTAAAGAATATTATTCTCTCTTCTTGAGGTATTTTCGTGAGTCTTGCATTTGGTGATTGAAAAAATGTACTGTTAAAGTTCGTCGGAGTTGTGCTTCAAGTGTTGTGCATATCAACTTGTATATGTTGTATCCTGTGAGACAAACGCTCGTGAATCTCAAAATGCCCAAAAGAGAGAATCTCTTTTAAGAAAACTGTGAATTTCATGGGCCTCGAAATTCTTTGAATCCTCATATTTCGTTCAATGCTAAAAGATTGAAGCTGTATTTTTATTCTATTTATATATTTTATCTATTATTTATTTTCTCAATTACAATAAACTATTAATTCTCGTATTATGTTCAATTGGGTCAAAACAAATTTAAGAAGAGAGATGCAAAAATTTGAGGGAGCAAAACTGAAGTTATGAAAAGCTCTGCTTCTTTCTACTCAACGAGACTTGAGGTTGAGGGGGCACCATCTCACATTATTTTAAAAAAAAAAAAATCTTCCAACTTATAAAATAACGCAATCTACAATTTTTTCACATTCCGCACCACATAACACAATGACTCTATTAAATTTCAGTGCTTCTATTTAGTACAGTTGGCGAAACTCAATACATCAAACAACACAATGCATATTGGGTCGCAATGGAAATGGTCTCTTTGTATAATTACAAGGGTAAGGCCGCGTACATCTGACCCCCAAGACCCCAACTTAGTTGAGAATATATTAGGTATGTTGTGGTTGGTTGTGGTATTACAAAAATTATTACCTAATTAAAAAAAATCTACACCTCCTTTCTAGCATGTCCGGAGCCAATGAAATATTTTCCCTGATGAAAATTGAATTTTTGTGGATCCATCATCCAATCCCTGCATAAAGAAACTTGTTTGACAGGCTGTGTAGTATGATAAGGAAGATGAGATGCTTCTTTAGAAAAGGTTTTGAAAGTTGGGAAAGGGAACAAAAGTGGAATTTTTGAGTAGAGATTTTGACTCTTTGGCTTCTTAGATGTTGACACAAATCTTTGGCTTTAATGGAAAAGCTTCAAAAAGTTCCAAATTCTCAAATTCAATCAATTATTTTTCAGATTTTTATTTATTGTTTTGCTGTTTTGTTAACCGTTGGATTTAATATTATCGACTGGTCCCGATGGAATCCCTCTTTTCCAAACGGCGGCGTTTATATTACTTTCTGCTTTTTCGCTACTCTCCCCGCACTCCCGCTCGCCGGACGGACGGATACTCCCTCACCGTTCTCGGATGAACTTCGATTCGTTATAGGGTTCTCCTTAACCTGATCTCAAAAAGGTTGTAGCTTTATTACGGATTTGCAGGTAGTTATTTCTTACTCACCTCTTTAATCAGCCTCTGTTAGTTTTGATGTTTTGATAAGCATCACGTTTTGGAAAGGACTAAAACCTAAACCCTAGACCCTATTTATTTGTATTTTTGTGTGTGGATTACGGAGTAGGACTGTTATAGTTCAAACATTGACACAACAATCTTATTCCATTTTCTTAGCGACACAACCTCGCGAAACCGGACGGACATGGAGGCTGAATTAGTAATTGCCTCATCTCCTACAGACAATGGTGTGAGTTGCTGGGATCTCCATACCGGTGCCGAGCGCTTCCACTACAAGTCGTGCGCTTCCCCTTTGCATGGCCTTGCCTCCATCGGCGGCCGCTTCCTCGCATCCTCTCAAATTCGAGAAACCAAGTCTTCATCTTTTGGGTCCGTTTTTTATTGGTCTTGGAACAAGGTAATTCACTTACAACTAGTTTTTTGTTTTGTTTCTGCATTGTAATAATTTTTTTTTTTTGTTTGTGTATTGTAATATTTTCTTGCTTAAAATTTCATACTTGCTGGAATTGATGAATGCTGATGTAATGAGAGCACTTGTTTCTTTTTCTAAACTTTTCAGCCTCAAGTTGAAGTGAGGAGCTTTCCCGCCGAGCCCATAAATGCTATTGTTTCCAACATACAAGGAACTTATATTGCGGGAGGAGGTGTTTCAGGGGATATATATTTCTGGGAGGTGAATTTGATTTTTTTTGGTTGTTGCTGACATTATTAATTGCTAAGTCATGATAATGAGAGAGTTTTGTTTTGTCATCATGTCTTGTAGGTTGCATCAGGGAAATTGCTTAAGAAGTGGCATGCGCATTACAGAGCTGTGAGTTGCTTGGTCTTTAATGATGACCAATCTCTTCTGATTTCTGGGTCACAAGATGGATCTGTTCGGGTTTGGTCGCTTTTCTTGTATGTTCAAGTTCTATAGACATCTAATTAGTTACAAGCTTTTGATTCAAAGAGTTTTTATTGTATATCTTCTTGTCTGGTGTTAGGATATTTGATGATGCAAGGAGAGAAAAGTCGAAACATCTGTTTGTATACAGCTTCAATGAACACTCATTGAAAGTAACTGATGTTAAAACTGGCTATGGCGGATCAAACGCAATCATCGTGTCCGCTTCTGAGGATCGTACATGCAAGGTTTGTGTACAAATTATATATTGATGTTTTACCATCGTGTAAATTTGATTAGAAAAAGTTGTGTACTTGAAGAAAACCAAAATCATATCTCTTTTGTTTGGGATAAGCAGACCTAGATCATATCTCTGTCTTTCTGGCTTCATTTATTTCAATGTGTAACTGATCATGTCTCTCTACATTTTCTTATTTGTCTTTACTTAGGTTGATTAAATGAAGTTTTCTAGTTGTGAAATTATTAGTAACTGATACTTAATTCGGGATTCTGATTACTGGAGTAATACTTAACCGTTCTATCTATCGCGGACTTGATATGGGTTTGAGCATATGTTGTAGTTGTAGTCGTAGTCATGGTGTCAACATCTCTAACTTGTAATGGATCTGCTCTTGTTCAGGTTAGGTGCCTATCGAATGGAAAATTAGTGAGAGATATTGTATTTCCCGCAATTATTGATGCAATTTCCCTGGATCCTGGGGAGCGTTTCTTTTATGCTGGTGGTAAAGATGGCAAGATATACATTGCTGGATTAAATGCTCCTGCAACCTCTAGCAGCAATTATGGACCGTATATTATTGATGCCCTATCTGAGCACAGGTTGGTGAACTTTTTCACATTCAGTTTCTTGCTCGAACACTCGGCGCAGAGAAGTTTCGAGTTACTTGTACTTCCAAATGATTTGTTCTGCTTTCATGAAAATATCTGTGTCTTGACTACATTCATGGGCGGTTTTGATTGCACAGTCTTGTTTTATCCTTTCCCTGATATGTACTGGCTGGACCATTTATCTATAAAACAGGAAAGCAATAACCTGCTTGGCTTCTAGTGCTGATGGATTTCTGTTAGTTTCTGGATCAGAGGATGGAATGATTACAATTTGGGATACTAGAACACGGACCATCGTTCGTGTTTTTAGACACGCAAAAGGTATTGCTTATTCATCATTATAATGCTTATCGCCTATCCAATACTGTTTGGTTTTGTCCATTTGTCTTCCTTTTATCCAGTCCTTGAGTAGTATAACATCAGCTGGTGGATTTCCTTTCAGGTCCTGTAAATAATGTTCTTGTCATCAGACAACGGCAGTACATAAGTCCTCGGACATCTGCCACTTCACTGGCCTCCACAGCACGGAAACATGGTTCAGCATTACCGCCTCCACTGGACAAGTTTGTTGATTCACCGGATCCCTATGTTAGAGCAATACTTGGTCCTCCAACCACTTCAAACCAGATGGTGGAGCCTAAATACATCAGTGTTCAAACAATGGAGGCTCAGATGGCTCAGATAATAGAAATGCAGGTTTGTACGTCTGATACATTCACCCCTAAAACATTTGAGCTCATTCATTTTTCTCCGCTGTTTCCAATTTTATTCTGCTTTATTGTCGTTTGATCTAGCAAGTATACCTAGTCTTGGTTATGCATTTTCATCTTCCAACTGTGTCATCCTAGTTTGTGCAGTAGGTGCTTTTAATCGTTTGCATTTCGTCAACTAAAACGAATTTTCAGAAGCCGGTATGATGTTGAAAGTTTCCTGGTTTACCTCCTTTACAGCGTCAGCCTTCTTCATCATCAACTGAAGAATTAGAAAAGCTGAAACTAGAACAGCAAAGATCATCAGAAACTGAAGAAGCAGAAAAGCAGAAAAGCTTACAGCAAAGATCCGTTGAAATAATTCAGCAGTGGAAGAAGATTTGCGAAAATCAACACCAGTTATACGTCAATGAGATTTTGAATAGCGAGGGCGGAGTTGCGCCAAAGTAGTAAATTAGTTATTAGAACTTTTTTCAGATTATCTAATTGTTATTGGCAAGAAATTTGTTGAAGATAGAACCATTTTTGCAAGGTTAGGACAGAGATTGTTGTTATAACATTCTTTTGGAGTTTCCCTGAGAATCTTCTTTCTTAAACCTCTGTACAAAATAAGAGGTCTCTAAAACTGACAGTATTTACAATCCCCAACTGAAAGTGTACAGCAACCCAAAATAATTTATGTACATTGTATGCATAACTGCATGCAATATATACAGTAAATGTTCACACAAACTTGCAAAACGCCACATTCAATGTTGAGATATGGAGGGTTGAGAAAAATAGGCAGTAACCGCCTTCAATCTGCCATTCAAGAAGTTCTTTTCCACCTGAAATTTTTTAGATTCTATCAGAGCTCCATTCCAGCAACCTTACTGTGTAACAAGATTAGTGTTCATGAAAAAACAAAGAGAATGGAGGAAGAATTTGAAATGATACCTCCAAGGACCATGGAGGAGTAGACGATAAGGATATCTCCACCAACTGATCAATATCAACATTCCGAGGGAGAAACATGACAATCTTGGGTGCAATTTCTTTTCCAACATTGAAGAGAACTTGTCTGGCGGACGAGAAAGAAGTGTATATATCATTTTCGTATAGTTTAAGGGGAAAACCTAAACAACAAAGGCAAAGGCCATACCCATCATGTGGCTTGAGCATAGTGTATATGTTGAATGTCTTTACTTTGGAGTAAGCCGGGCCTCCCCAAGGTGGGGACATAAAGACGGTGTCTGCCTGCAAAAAATTACACATAAGAAAAGAAAAGACAGTACAAGGAAATTCAGATTATTTTAGGCCAGCTTCTGAAATGATAAAAAGGAAACACAGAGAGAGATGGGCACAAGTGAAATAATCAATATGTACAAGGAGCTAAACAATGTCCTGTGAGTGAATGCAAATCTTTGTGGACCACAGCGATGATATCAATATAACTGAGTTCTCATGTACCTGATTTAGTCATTTAGGAAACTAATCCAATAGGTAGAGTGTGAGAATAAAGATTTATTCAGTGAGAATAACTTACCTTCAATTTAGGGGCCAAAGAAAACGAGTCGCCTTGTATGAAATCTATATTGTCATCAACTCCATATATCGCTGCATTGTGTCGGGCATACTCAATTTTGTTTGGATCAATATCAATCGCAAGAACATGTTTACTCCTGAAAAATAATAAGGCACTGTCCAAGATAAATGAAAGCATATAATCTTGTAATGGAAAACATACATAAGGTCTTCTTTCTGAAAGAAAACTAGAGAGAGAAATTGAGGATTATTCATCTACGTTTCAATGGCTTCCTCAGGAGATAAACTCCCTCATATTATATGAACCTCAATGAAAAATAAAGGTATAAAGATTGATAAATCTTAAGCAGGCTAACCGTTGGGCAAATTGAATCGCATTCCCACCGACACCAGTGAAAAAATCAACTATTGAGCCATTACGACAGCGTTCTGCATGATGCTTGGCTAAGGGCTCAGGGGTAACGGAAAACCATCCTTCCTCATCCATTTTAATGCCACTGTCAAACCTTGAGAATAATAAGTACCTTTGATGCCAATACTTACAAATACCAGGAGAAACTTCTTCGAGAACTCCTTTGCTTATAGTAAGAGAAGCACCTTCCAGAGCTCCATTAAGGCCTGACAGATATTAAAAAACCAGTCAAACAGCGTCTATTGCCAGTAAAACCAAGCAGCAGAATCAAGAATTTAACGTTCGGTCTTGCTGATAAGACAAAAACATAAACAATTGAAGCTCATCATTGATAACAATTACACATGATTCAGAAAAGCAATGATATGTTTCTATCAACTAAGAGTTCAATAGTGAAAAATATAGCTAGTCCATTAGATAATATTAACACCACAACTAGGAAAGGAGATTGACTGAGAGTAAAAGACACCATACAACAATGAAAATCTATTAAAAGCAGAAATGAGAACACCGGACCATCCACATCCTTCAAAAATAAAGGTTTTTTATACGTGCAGATAACATCATGATAAGCAGCTTCACAGAATCACGTACGACGAAACCAAGCAAAAAGGCATACCTTCAAGTGACATTGATAATTTCCTGTTCTGTTTCATTTTCCTGACTTTCTTTTCTCTTTTCATTGAGTTTGTGCTCAGGCTATCAGCAGCACGCCAATTTTCAGCAGTCTCATCTAACTGCTGATTTGATAAGATATCATGATTTGATTCTTGTATTCTAAAAGTCATTTGAATATCATTTGACCTCGAGATATTTATTTGGTCATTATCCGTTGTAACCAGCATATCCACCGCACCCATTGCTTCATCAGGAATCTTACCAGAAGCCAAATTATTCATTCCTGAAGGAGGGTCCCACGTGGATTCCTGTGTTTTAAAATTATAGAAGTATGTTCTCATGTGAATATCATCCCAATATGCCATCCATTCTCCAGAAATAGCTATTTGATTGTTTTCAATCATTGTAAAATCAGCCGAGAACACTCCAAATGAAGCAGCATCTGAATCCTGTGTCACCTCAAAACTGGCATCAATAGATTGATCTTCATGTTTATGGTCCATTAACAAAAGAGTGTCCACATTGACAAATCCCAATTCTCCCTCTATTTCCTTCCTGCAAGTACCAACACCTTCATTCATTAAGCATCTTCCTTCTGAACTCTCACCATCTGGAGTTAGACCGACAGCCATCACCTTTTCCGTGCAAGTGCTAGAATCATTTTTATCATCCAATAGATTATTGCCTCCTCCACAACTGCTTCCCAGGCTATGATCAAATGCAATATCATAAACTTCACCATTGTCGTAAATTCCATGACTGAGCTCACTGGTGATTGAAGTTGACCACATTGAGTCCCCCTCATTCGGAGATGATTCAGGTACCCTGTCTGCCTCCACTGGAATTCCATCCTTCACTGGTCCAGACATATTGAGCGCAGGGGAAGGAACTCTATTCTCCTCCTCACTCAATTTTGTTGAATCTAGCATGCAGTCATTAACATCGATTGCATTTTGTTGAAATTTCTTTCTTGTGCATTGCTTTTTTTCGCCACCAGGCCTCTTCTACAAATCAAATAACTTTCATTAAATCAGAGAATGGCAAATACCTGAGGTAGAGTAAGAATATCAAAAACATGTAAAATATATCAGGTTGGAAAAGTTACTCAAGAATAACTTACCCCAAAAGCGCCTTTTGTTTTGGAAATATCAAGTACGTGAAACAAATAAACTTCGATGGAAGAAAAAACAATTTTGTGCAAAATGTTGTAACTGCCTGTATGTACCTACCTCTTTATTGCTATGGAAAGAGAGTGGAAGTCCCAACTCGTTCAATTCCTTAGCCAGTTCTACATCTCCAGGCAGTGAACAGAACTCTGATAATATTGAAGAACATATAGAGCAATATAAATTAGCAGACCAGATCCAGAACTACACTACATACTGTTTTGAATAGAACATGAAAACTCGCAAACAACAATAATAAAAGAAATAACTTTTCCATAAAAGAAATGTTACTTGCCATCAGTTCCTGTATAGTGGCTTCCGCCTACATCCTTATCACCGTTTACAAGTTTCTGGGGTGTGACAGACAAAATGAAAACGAAAAAAAGTAAATCAATAAAAGAAACCAAGATACAATTTTTACAGACAAAGACAGCTTAAACATTTAAAGCATTAGGAAACTCACCGTGGGCTCCTGTAGATGAGGTGATTCTAGTTCTAGCAATACACCTGAACCATCGTCCCTGTTAAGCGAAAGAATACCCAAATATGTCTTGACCCGAGAAAAGAAGTTCCAAACAGAGCATTCAAGACCATAACTGGCAAGAGAGAGAAATTGAGATAAAAGCATTCTCACCATAACTGAACTTCTGTCAGTTTAAACAGCGGACCAAGAGCTTTCACAGCCGGCGAATTAGATTCGCATATAGGAAAATGCATAATGCATCAAGTCGTTAAGAGGGTTTCACCCAAATAATCAGAGATAGTTGCTCACTATTCCAATAATCTTTTTGGATCTTCAGACACTGAATGTCGACAAAAAGCAGAAGAAATTCTCACTCTCAGTCAAACCTCAAACGGAAAGAAACAAAAAATAAGAAGCGGAAGTCAAAATCACTGACGTCAAGTCTGAGTCAATAATTAGACCAACGAAGCAACAATACAGGTTAGGTTGCCGCCACCGAAGTAGCCGGTCGGCGCGGTGGCGATGCCTCGTTGCCGTTGCTTAACGAGGTTCGTCGTTTTGTTTCCTTAGCGAGGGAGGATTTTGTTTTATCAATTTGCCTCTCTGGTCACACGATTTTGAAATCTGTCTTGGATGTTACGCGTTACATAAAACGAAGATATCTTTATTCAGACAATTTTCTAAACACAATTGGACTTAAAAAACAAAACAAAAATTGTTATTGTTATTAATTTTATTTTTGTGGAGGGGGCGTGACGTGAGCCCCCTGCTACGTTCAGGTCTGGCCTTTTAAATACAGCAAAGCACCTTCGAAAAATGATATAGCGCACGAATTGATAGCGCGTGATTAATATGATTGGAGTAAAATGATCATTTATATCGTGTTGAAATTCGTGTCAATGTTTAACACGGCGAGCAAAATGATCATTTTACCCTAATTCGTGCGTTCGTGCGTACGCGTGCACTATATCATTTTTGAACACCGTCCCTTCTGGTAGAGCTGCGATCTGGTTGGACCGCCCAGAACCGGCGGGACCCGATCAGATCTAGTTACTAGTCTGATTTATCCTGTGCCGGTATGGTTCAACGTTCATGACACTGCTTCATGGTTTTTATTTTTAAGTTTTCTTTATATAATTTATATTTAAAGGTTTATAATTTATGAATAATAATTATATTGTTACTTTACAATTTATAAACTTATCAGGAAAAAAAGGTAGTGAGGGACTTTAACTTAATTATAAATGAATTAACATTAGGGACGGTTATATTGACACCAAGTTTGACACCATTGATGACATTTGTTTCCTTATAAATCTATGTTTAGGGTCCGTAGGGTTTAGGGTTTACATTTTTAGATATTTAGGTTTTAAGGTTTATATTTTCGAATTTAGAGCTTAGGGTTTAGGGTTTTTTAGTGTTTATGAATTTTAGGCTAAACCCTAAAACTAAAGCCTAAAATTCATAAACCCTAAAAAACCCTAAGCTCTAAATTCGAAAATATAAACTCTAAGACCTAAATATCTAAAAATGTAAACCATAAACCTCAAACCCTAAACCCTACAGACCCTAAAATATAGACTTTTAAGAAGACAGTGTCACCAATGGTGTCAAACTTGGTGTCAATATAATGCTACCCATTAACATTTTATAATTAAGTTGCTTACATGTCATTTTTAAATTTATATATGGGGGAGTGTTCATTATTACATTATTTATTACACTCCGATTTCTAATCAGATCGACGGTCAGGATTTAGTGTCATAAATAATGTAATGGTGAGTGTTTATTAAAATCTCCCCTTTATATATATATATATATATGTGTGTGTGTGTGGGAGTGGATCCCCTCACCCAAGATTTTACCCCACTTTTATACCCACGATCTTGTCTGTTGATTTGCTACAAAATCAACGGACATGATTAAAACCCATAAGATCTTCTCTTTCTTCTCTCTTTTCCTCCGTCAAAGATCGGTTTCTCTCTCCCTCTAGTCTCTCTCCCTGAACTTCAAACCCATTTTTCCAAAACATGGTGCT
>JAOWBN010033628.1:0-10210 GCA_028565015.1 Pinguicula moranensis | reverse complement strand
GGAGCAAATAAATGTCACCCGAGACACCTCTGACTATCTATGGTACCTGACAGAGTAAGTGCATCTATGATCATTCTAAGCATTTTGTGTTGAATATTCTAGATGAACAATACTGATGTTTGACCTATGTCTAGTATAAACTACGCTGCCGTTTGCATTGTTGAAATCAACTCAGAGGAAAGCTTTCTAGAGAATGGAAATTGGCCCCTCACAATTATGTCAGCTAGCCATGTGCTGCATGTTTTGATCAATGGCCAATGATCAGGTAAATCAAACATTTCCATTTCTATACCGAAAAGCATGAGTATGTTCGATTCGCTGTGGTCAGGTATAGGAAATGGAAGCCTGAAAGAAACTTTCACAGAACATAGCATCAAAGTAAATTTGAGAGCAGGAATCAACTAAATATCACTGCTTGTGCTCGGTGTAGCTGTTGGCCTACCGGTTGTTTAAACATTCTCCTCTCTCTTCGGAGTCTGAATCAGATTTTTTACATATATATAATTCATTGTATTTAATCATTCAGAATGTCGGCTTCCACTACAAGAGGCAGAAAATAGGAGTCATAGACCCTGTCACTCTAAAAGGCCTTGATGAGGGGACAAGAGATTTAACAAAGCAGAGGTGGTCTTACAAGGTACCCAACGAGGTTATAGCAACATAAGATGGGCATTTTTGGAGTTATAGTCTTAATGATTATCCGTTCATAGATTGATCTGAAGGGTGAGCCAGTCAACTTTGATACCATGGAAGGTATTTCATGGTTGGACTCGGCAGTGGGATCACTCTTGGCTCAAAAGCAACCTCTAACACGGTATAAGGTGAACGAACAACTGCCCCCCTCTTTTCTTATGAACATTGTTGTTTGCAGATTGGCCAGTTTCCATATCCTTGCACGTGATATAAATGTTTCTGTTTCTGTTTGATCACTTCATACCACGTGCGATACGCCATACGGCAATGAGCCATTGGCAAAATCTGGATCAACGGGCAAATCCTTGGCAGAGTTTGATCGGGATCTATAGCCAAAGGCATTTGTTCTTCATTCACAGATTAAAAGTGTCAAACCGGTTGTGGGCAACCTTCTCATAGATGGTATATGCTAACGAGTGTTTTCATGCTTTGTTGATGCATTCGATTGTGTTGTGTTGACTGTGTGGATTTTCAGGTACCACGTTCCACGTTCTTGGCTGAAATCTGGACAGAATTTGCTTGTTATATTTGAAGAATGGGGAGGCGACCCAACCAAAATCTCTTTAGTGAAGAGAACATTTGGAGAAAGGAGTACAAGATAGATGAGATGTCTATAGATTCGCATATTGTGGACGCTAAAACTCTTTACAATATTATAGTTTTTATATAATAAGCCAGTTCAGTGTGCTTAGAAATTTAAGATAAACATCTAGGTGAGGGTTGGGGTTTGGCACCCCTGAGGCTTAGGCCCCTTACCACCTCCAAAAAAAAAATTGTTTGCCCCCCTTAAAAAGTTTCTGACCCAATATTGAGATACACGTATGTATGTGTATTTAATTTGAACAAAACACCATGCAAGCAACCAAAAGGGCTTTTACTGTACAATGCCCAATTTTTGAATTTCTATTCGCAGCTCCACCAGTCCAAATTCCAATTTTCTAAACTAAATCTAATATTGTTTCAACTGCTTTCGCCATCAGCTCTGGTCTCTAGGTATGTGGTTAAAGCTAGCCTTCCAACTAAGCCTACGCAACTACGATTGGTCAAAACCCTAGTCAACTGTAATGTTTTTCCTTTCGCCGTCTGGGTCTGACTAGTGACTAGTTAGTTCAACAAGTCCCCACAGAGTTCATCCCACATTGCATCGTCACCACCATCGTTACAGTAACCGCCGTCGCTCAGAAAATCCTCAATTCTAAGTTCAACATCATCATCCGCCACACTCGCTCCCAAGAACAACTTACTATCATCCGTGCACCAGAAGCCCCACACGTTTCCGTACTTCCTGGCGCCGCCGAGGTCGACGCTGGCCATGACGGAGGCGCTGGAATCGGAAAATGAGGAGCCGCACGATTCCTCGTTGCCGTTAATGGTAACGTGAGCAGAGGAAGACTGGAATATCACCGCAGGGGAGTACGGATCGTCGATGAAACGGACCTTCACTGGCGGCGGCGCACTCTGGAACAGGTCTAAAAGTTTCGTGAGCTCCGACGTCGTTTCGTCGTCGACAACGAGCCACGCCGCCATCACTCCGTCTTCATCCTGCTCGTCCTCGCCGACAGCGGCAGACAGCCCGCCTCCGCTTTCCTCTTCCATTTCAACCGCAGCGCAGAGCGGAAACGAGAGCCCGGCCTGGTTTAGGAGAAGGAGGTTAGTATAAAAATGGCTTACGGCAGGCACATTTCGTAGTACGAAAAATGCGAGACGAAACGCTGTCGTTTAGAGCTGCTGCCAGGGTGGAATTTATTGCTTCACAGTATTAAGTCGGGTGTGCTGGATAGTGCCACGTGGCAACCGGAATAGGACTCAGAGCGAAGTCGGACGTGGCAGAATTGGCGGGAAAAGCATTAAGCTATTTGGCAGCAATCTGTACTCTGTAGTGAGCACGAAAATCCGAGAGTGATATAAGGAAAGAATTATTGACGAGGCAACTTGTTCCAGCGGTTCGTTACTTCCTGGCTTGTCAAGAGGTAGCGGAATCGATTCCTAGTAAAAACACTGTGGATCGATATTCTGCCCATTGCCACCTGCCTTGCCAAGTGTCAGTGGGGCCCAGTGGGACTTTTGCGTTGGAATTAATCTAGCTTTGTCACCTCTAGATTAATCGGAGGGCCAATAGGCTTGAAGGATACCAAAGTGGGTAATCGGAGTTACATGACACTAAATTTACTAAACTCTGTAGAGCCCATTACCTACCAAAAAATAAAAAATAATAACGCAAGAATTATCACAAGAAATTGATCTTATCCATTTATTTATATTGGGTCCATTAACCCAAACTCATCACAATATCCATTTATGTGGGTCACACAATTTCTTGTATTTCTTGTGGTAAGAATTCTTGCCCTATATCATTTCTCAGGAAAAATCCTTCCGTGACCAATTTCATGAAGAAATGATATAGCGCAAAAAAATCACAAGAATGGTGGGCTCCATGTATTTAACACGATTGTAATGGGTTGGGAATTGGTGTATAACACACGGGGCCTACCATTCTTATGATTTTTTTGCTAAATTTTTTTGCGCTATATCATTTTCCAATTTCATGAGATCAGAAATGAAAACTAAATCCAGATTTTTCCTTAGTTAATTAATCTTTGACAGACACTTTCATCTAGATCTGGGCAGCGGATGCCAAACTTTCGCTCATGTGCCCGCATCCGCTAAGCTCACGTTTGCGTGGAATGTGGGGCAGCTGCGGATGAAAATTCGCATTCTGCAAATATATGCGGGAAGAATGTTGAAATAAGATTTTTTTGCATAAATTTATTTTTATATATTTTATTTAAATACAAAATGTATGCGTGTGGATTCCGCGTGGTTTCGCATCCGCTCACCCGCGGTTTTCATTTGTTTATTTTTTTATTTTTTTATAGGCATATGTACTTACGTGAAATCCGCATCCGCCCACCCACGAAATTACGCGAAATTTGGAAATTCCGCATCCATCCACAAAATTTCGTGGAGCGGACGGATGCAGAATAATATCCTTCACGGGCAGATGCAGAACTAATGTTTTGATTCTGCATCATTCGCCGGCGGAATGCAGAATGAGTTGTTCCGGTTCTACGCGCTCCGCTTCCCATTCCTTTCATCCGCTGTTGAACTGCGGAAGGACTACAGAAAAATGCGATTGTTTAAAAATAGTTTTATCTTCTTATTTGGGTTTCGACGTATGAACTCAATTAAAGGACAAATTAGTATGTCAAAGACAACTAATTTAGTGGAGGGAAACATTTGCCGATCCAAATGCATTGTTAGCAGGGGATTGTGTCAAAACATACCGAATTTTTAAAAAAAAAATCCAAAGTTACAATATTATATTTTGAAAAATTATAACGGGGGTGCGTGGAGGAGGGGTGACCTTCCTATGAGCACATTCACCCGTGTCAAGAGCTAAAAAGATATCTTATAAAGCTGAGTTAATAACCATTTAACCCGCCCACATCCCACCTCTCATATCGTTTGGTTATGGTATAATGTAATAATCTTGAACACTATAAGGGGGTTTTTTAGTTAAAAAATTGCATTAAGTAAGGGCCAATTAGCCATCTCGCTTACATCAGTTTATCCCTAAGCCCTAGTAGCTAAGTGATAATCACAAAAATATCATATAAAAAACTACATCAATCAAGATTCACGGCGCCTTGAACACTTAAAGGTTAGATGTATCTGTATCAAGATTAATGTCATTGAAATAATAAAAAAAAAAGAACGGAAAGAAAAATACACAATAGAGTAAAGTCATGTGGAACCATCCTGAATTTGAAATACATCCAATCCACGGTGTGCTTCCATAAATATGGATTAGAGCTCACTGCACTATATTCTCCAATCAATATCAAACAATATACAAGGAATTATTCAGGAACCAAGTGATGTGGGAGGAAAATTCTGGTTAAAAATCCATTAAATAAGATCCATTTATAAGTAGATGCTACATAGTCCTCTCCAAAGGGAAAACTTCGTAGACCTCATCAATCCCCATCGTACTTATTCAAAGTCTAGAAGGATCAACTTGGCCGAACATTCAAAGATTTTATGAGAAAATGCGTCCACGAACCACCCTCCCCTCGCTGAAGGGTTGATTAGTGTAATAGATAAGCAATTTTGGGAGACTAAAATTGTGGCATGCTAGCTCTTATCCACTCACACTACAGTAATTCACTAATCGTTCTGTCCCTCCACTCTAAGATTTGTATGGTGTGATGAAATGGAACTTTTTATTGGTCGCATCATTGATGTCGTATGTGGGAAACATTTCTCATATCCATTGAGAGACACTCCCAAGTAACAAACTTAAGATAAAAACCCTTGTAGAAAGAGACGTAGATCCTGTGTCAACAGTAAAGAAATGAGACATGGCGGGTGAACCTCTTTGGTACTTCCCCACTAAAAAGAAAAGACTGGGGAAATGTCAAAAGCTAGCACAAATCAATCTCTTGCAAGGGTATGGAGCCCATCAACATAGGGTAGAGGGTACTTCCTTTGTCACTCATCCGCGAACAAACTTGGGAGATAACCCCGACGAATCGGAGGAAACCCTGAAGATGATTCTGACAAATCCAGATCTTTCGAGGATGCACCTACCCTTCCTCAAAGAAACTTCAAAGGGAAAAATGGGTTAAATGGGAGCTTGCAGCTCAAGAATAAGTCCTCAGGAATGAGAACCTCTGAGGACACGAAGACTCGGCGATACCGGATTATACATTTGGGATCTACCAAACAACGCAGGAAAGTTTGAATGTGTCAGTCTCCAAAGAAAATTGGAGCCATCAGGGAATACATTGTTCTTAAAAGAGGTTATGGCAGCCACGGAGAAAGAAAATTGGCTAACGGAAAAAACACCCACCTACAATGGGACCAGAGACCCCAGGCAAATGTCACTAGATTTTAGAATGACGAGTCCAAATTTGTCCCTTGTTGGGATTTCTCCTAACACTTGTGGACAAGGCCCAAAAGTGGCTCATGTCTCTATTGCCCGACTCCATAACAAGGTGAGACTTATTCTCCAAATAATTCGAGCAGCATTTTGGAAGTTAGAAGAGAAAATCCCGCAATATCACGCATCTTACGGAAATGGCCCAATACAAGTGCAAATGTATAGTCATTCATATATCCAAACATCTATATTATAATGAGGGAGAGGACTTGAATATATAACGTCGAGGCATTGAAAGAGGTAGTGTCAGATTCTGAGCACATGTATTGTTTGAGGCACAAGTACCAAAATTTTCAAGAAAAAATTCGAATCACTAAAACTTAAGTTAGTCTTTTGATAAGCAACTTTCACGACCAATAAGATGGACTTTGAGAACTAAACAAAGAATATTGAGAGTTATGATCCTAAAACTGATGACAAAGGTGAGACAACAGTCGTGACAACAATTCATGGTCAGTAAAGATACCACCAGAACGGTGGTGTCGTACATATTTTTCTTCTCAAAACAAGACTGATAGCTTTACTGACAAAATTTGTGAGTCCTTAAGGCTTTAGCAGCTTATTTCTGGAGAAAAAGCTAGACCAATCATATCAATACAGTATGGATTAGAAAAAAAAGTTGATGATACGAATATAAGATAAACTACATAGAATGGAGAAGTACACAAGTATAATCCTAAATTAATATTGGAATTAGATTATAAAATGCAAGCCAGACCCAGAGGCATCTCGATGACCCGGTTCTAGACCTGTCCAACCTTAATTCGGTTCTCCGTGATTTTGGGTATGAAGGCAGCTTGGTGGTTCATCTTAAAGGTGGAGAAGTGTTGGCCAAATTGCGATCTATAGTGAACCAATATAGACTTTTGAATGATTTAGCTACATTAGAAAGACTTTGCTTGCATTATTTGCGTCCTTGGAGGTTGGTAACTGGACGGTTTGGCTCTTCCAGCTTGGATTCAAGTGCGAGGCACACCACTACACTGTTGGTACGAGGGATATTTGGCTGAAGTTACTGCTCGGTAGGGAACCTTGCTCATGATTGATGAGAAAATAATTCACCAAATGGAGATGCAGTTTGGCCGTATTCAAGTTTTAACTAGCGAAACCAATTAGATACAAACTTTGGAGATAGAAACCAATGAATAGAAATTTTGTGTTCATGTGATGGAAAAGCCAATTTCTTACAACAAACTCAATTGTTAGGAAGCTCCTAGCAAAGTCTAGCCGAGGCATGAAACTAATAGAATACTATTAGAGGAGTGGTCTGCCTCGATCAATAGGGGATGAGGGATGGGATATGGGAGAAGTACAAGCTAATGCCTTGTGGGGGTGGATTGTTACATTAATATGGTGGACAAGATAGAGGATAACAATTTTTATCTACTGCAGGAGGTGAATCCAGCACATCAACCGAGCTCGGGCCAAAAAACGAGCTTGGTCATTAAGGTTTTAAATGAAGGGCAGTCTATGAAAGAAATCACTACAATGGCTCAAAGTTCAAACATTGTCAAAGCTGCCAACTTATAAGGAAAGTTTGTTGCTTTTCTCGCGAGGCAGCATGCCAGTTCGTTTTCTCGGCTCAATACTTTTCTGGAAAGCAGTGGATGTTATATACAGAAATATCATATTTATGACACTGTCTTGAATGTAATTTCATCCCGTTAAGTGAAACATAAGTTCAATCTCTGTAGGCAGGATACAATGCCGTGCTTGCTATGCAAGTAGTCGTCCAAGCTAATTGACTTTTTATCTAATGCAAGTTTAATTTTTTTTTTTAAAAAAAACAGGTTATGGATCTATAATACGCCTCTGAATATTTCTGACGTTTGTGCGGAGGGCCATGCAGTATTAGATTCCAACTCTAATCAAGCTCCCATGGAAAAATAAATATTCAACTACCCAACAATTTATGCAATTTGCTCGCTCTGCGATACAGATGCCGAATCAACACCTCACTTTATAGCCGGTTGCTCCTGGGCTGTATTCTTTAGAGCAATTACTCCAAATGGTTGAAGATGACCGTGGTGGTACAGTTAGATATTGAAATAAAGTTCGAATCACATTTGGCCATTTGGGTATCCTGAAAACAGAACATGATGGAGAATTGTGGCAATTAATTTGGATGCACGGAATCCGGAGAATTTTGATATGTCGGCATAAATCAATCTTCCAAGCACATCCCAAATCCAAGAGATGAGAATTCATACCTGATAGCAATTTCACTGGAGAAAAAAAATCAATTCAGCTTACTCATTATCAGACTGGAGAAGATAACCTGAATCTAGCAAGAGTAAAGTAAAACTATGTAAATAAATTGTAACTAAAAGCATTGAAATTCACTTTTCAATAGAAACAATAAAATAGCGTCCCTATCACATCTCATGTGTGAACTCTGGTCACTCCAACTTTTACACTGGCAATAACTGCATCCGCGAGCGAGATCCTCCACATGGGAAAATAGCTGATTAATTTGCTGTGTTCCCATAAACCAACCACATTTTTTGTTTGGTCGCATACTAGCATCTACGAGAAAACGTAAATGAAAAATCAAACTTCACTCGCTCCAAATAAAATCAAACTTCACTGTTTTCCAAATAACTACTATCGAGGACGAAGAAATTTTTTTAGAGTAGGATAAAATTTTTATTGGGATGAATAAGAAATAACTTATTTGGATAAAAAAAATTTAAGGCGGTATGTATTTTTTTGAGATGGGTGAGTGATGATAATAAAATAATTTATTTACTCAATAATTATAAAAAATAATAATTTTATCAATTAAATAATAATAAAAAATAAAAATTTGACTATTTAGTATACTACAAACTTAATTTTTAATAAAAAATAATTACCAAAAATATTTAAAAAATCTTATAACATAATATTTTTATATATATATATATATTATTTTTTATTATATTTTTTAATAAATTAATATTTAATAGGGGGTGGGGGCAGGCTCGGCTAGGGCCCGGCCAAGCTCCACTACATCGGCCTATGACTACGAGTGACCAATTTGTAGAACAAGATTATTTATGATATTTTATGATTGAATCCGATTTGAATTACCGAAAATTGAATATTTCAATTTTCGATTTAGTTTTCAATCATACCAAAAATCCGAAGTGTATTTATATTTTTTTTATTTGTTTGATTTTCGGTTTGGCTGTCTGTAAAACCAAAAAATAAAAAATAGAACAACGTTGTTTTCGTCAAAATTTCGTGGTTTTAAAAAAAGGATTTCTATCTTTTCCAAAAGTGATAAATAAATATCAATCTAGTAAACAGTTTCGATTAAATACTTTTCAAAAATGATATAGTGCACTAATAGTATACTAATGGGCAAAAATATCCAAATGTCCTCGTGTTGAACATCAGCATAAAATCTAATACAAGAGTATTTAAATTTATTTTGCTCATTAATGCATTAATACGCTGTAATTTTAGTGAGCGGTATCATTTCTCAATACTTTTGCAAATTGAACCAAATTTCAGTACACAGAAACCGATAAAATCCGTTGGGAAGTGAGAAAGCGAAGATGAAGAAGACTGGGATTTATGGTTTCCCCAAGTCTCCCGACCTCATTTTCATCCACTGGCCCATCTCTATACAAAATTCAAGTCGACGTCCATCGTGCGTGAGTAAGGTCTTAAATAATTTGTTTTCAATACAAAAATCAAGTTAACGAACTTGTTTGCTGCTTATTAAAATATAAAATATATTTTTATGGTTCACATTGTATGATTTTCTGATGCTTTAGTTGGGACTAGTAATTGCCCATACCCTCAGGGCACAGGTGTCAAAATATACACCAGTACATGCAAAATGGCCATGCGTGAAGGATCTAGAATTTGTACCCAAAAAAAAAAAAATTGGACCTATAAAAAAAAAAAAATTAAAATTTGGGTCAATAACAGTTGTCCATGTCACAAATCGTGTGGTGACATGGACAACTGCGCGTTTGTATAATAGATGGTTACAATTATTGTCCTTTTCGTCTTTGGACACTCACGAAAGTTGAAATCGGAAAAAAATAGAAGAAACAGAGAGGTAGAGTAGATGCATCACCATATCTACCACGAATTATATTTTAAAGATAAAAAATACTTATGGTCTTCTTGTGGAGTGGGACGTGGGTTACCCATTCCACTGTTGCTGAACCCAAGGCGGATGGAATGGAGGGGGCGTCGGTGCATGTAGCTCAGCGGGTTAGCATGCTGCTTTCGACCTCAGGGCTTGCCCAGAGGTCGGGGATTCGAGCTCCCAATGAGGGAATTTTGGCCTAACTTTCTGAGTGGATTAGTCGGCGGGTCCAAAAAGCCCAAAGGATACCCCTATCGTTGACGCAGACTTCTGATTACCTATAAAAAAAAAAAAGGAATGGAGGGGGCCTAGTCTGCAGAAATGATATTAGGGCACGAATTTGGTAGCAAGATATCATAAAAAATTGTGGGTTTTACATGTTTAACCCGAATCTCCACGTGTTTAACATTATGTTAAATATGTGAGGCTCACCATTCTTATCATATTCTTGCTATCATATTGGTGTGCTACATCATTTAATTTTTTAT
>JAOWBN010033617.1:0-10210 GCA_028565015.1 Pinguicula moranensis | reverse complement strand
TTGCAAAATGACACTTGTCCCTATTGAATGCCACCTAATGACTTGGAGGGCACTTCTTTTTATTATTGGTCTTTTCTCATTGGGCCTTGAATCCTTCATGGGCCGCCACTATTCTCCTTGGGCTGAGCTTATTTGGACGGGCCTTTTCCCGTCACTGGCAACGTGGGTCGGGGAAAGGGATTGGTCTCGGGTTAGGCCTATCATTGGGTTTAGAGGGTGTTATTTGGGCTTGAGAAATGTGCTACACCATAAATTGAAGCCGTAATAAAGTGTACATTAGCTGAAATTAAATGTAGCAGTTAATGAAAGACAAACTGAGAGAAAAACATACCTTAATCTGTGGTTGTCAGGAAAAAAAAGCTGATTTAGTTAGTTAGTTATTAAGTATAACTAATCTTATGGTTTGGGATCCACGTGATACCACCAAAAATGTTAAAGGACCAATTCGAGCAGCCAGGGTGGAGTCAAGAAATCAGCTGAGAGGGGGGCACTGATTTTTTATGGTTTGAATAAAGTAGGGTGGACCGGATTAAATAGGTTCCATTGGGTATGCATGTTTAAATATTGCGGTACAAAATAGAATAGTCAAATTTATTTCTCATTTTTTTGAAATTATTTTATCATCCATATCAATCGGATATGCATGTTCAAAAGTTATTATGATCGATACAGAGACAATAACAATTTTTTAATTAATTTCGCAATAAGAAGTGCCAAATAAAACTATTCATCAAAATATTGAATTATTGAAAATAATTATATTAAAAAATTATAAAAATAATATATACTATTCAATTTAATTAATATATATTTAATTGTGTTGATGAGAACAATAATTGAAGCTTGGCCTGGTGGGCGAGTAATGGAATTTTTGCAATTCCACCCAAGTTCAAATCCAAATTGGCGCATTAAATTTTCTTATAATTTCTAGAAAAAAATGAAATTGATGCTCTGTTGTGGTTTCGATCTTGCATCAAACAATAGACCGAATGGCTAGCTCCCAACCAACTCACCAAGAAGCAATTTATGTTATAATATTGACGCATTACATATATAATATTCCAGGGGGTCCAAATTAAAAAATTAATATTTTTTTACATGTAATTTTTTTTATTTTTTTCAATTTTGTGGGGACCATGGACCCCTGGCTCCACCTCTGTGAGCAACACAGAGCTCTTGTGATGAACAGTGTGTCTAATCTGGCTACAACGTAACCGAAAGGTGTTTAAGGATGAGGAGAATGGTCTGTCACTCTTTGCGGAGGAGATTAAGGTTCGTTTATGGTGCTGGTTATATGGTTGGGAAGTAGTTGAGGGAGCATATTCAGTTAGACCAATTTGATAGTGAGATAGTTTTAATTTTGCTTTTGGGGATAACTAGTGCATTCATATTGTATTGTATAATCCTGAATCTATTTGATACACAATTTTTCAAGGCATCATTGAGCAATGTTTTTTCAAATAAAGACTTGGGAGAGGCTACTTATATCTTGAGTATCTGGATCTATTGAGTAATGTTTTTTTATGGTGCATTTGTTGGTTTCATGTATATTGAATGATATATATCATTTTGTACCTTTAGTTTTGAATGTATTATGGATCATTTGGGTTAATGACTCAAATTTTGAAACTCCATAAATTAATCAAAACTCTAAATTAGTCCCTAGTCTTAAGTCATTAACAAAGGAACAACTAGATGACTATACGGTCTAATATGTGGATTAATGCATTATCATATTTCACACATCATTGATATGTGGTATCTATTTAATCACATGAAATATGAATGTACGAGGTACATGAATATTGGACATGACCCATTTTGACTTGCTATATGGATTGTGTTTGTGTCATCAACAAAGTCATATAGTATTAATTCAATTATTTGAGATATTCATAATTTTGGATGATAAATGTGTATTACGTAAGATTATGAAATGCTTCTTTTAACCGAGGGGTTATAAAGGTAAGTTTTCCGAATATATATGACACATGCTGGAAGTTATGAATTATCAAGATAGTACTTTTGTCCGTCTTATCATTTTGGATGAGATTATTAAAATGGGCCCCTTGATACAGTAAGAATTGTTACGCATACATTTGTGATTATGGGATACTAACCCTAACCCTAATCAACTCCCACTGAAGGCATCTATGAAAGCGGGCCACGGCCGCTGGCTGCGGCTGGAGTCTTACTTGGCACATGAAGGGGGGTCGCCTAACATGTGTCCCGTGGATTCGTCAGGCCCCTGGATACCACGGTTATAAAAAATAATTATGTACTAAAGATCAAGAAATTAATTAATTGTCAAGGATGGCACATGCCTACGTATGACATTAATTATTGGATATTAAGTGACGAAAAAATTAATACTAAAAGAGATTAAAGGATCACGATTTGTTCGCATTAGATCGGATCATAATGCATTGCTGGATGCAACTTATAATTTGTAAATTAATTAGATTAATTTATTACCGATTTGGATATTGATTTTACTGGGTCGATTAATTTGGCGAATTAAAATATTAAGAATTAATTATATGGGAACTAATTGACAGGTTTCATAGACGAGGGCAAATTTGGTTTCGATGGGACTTAGACTCAATGTGATTGACCCCAAATAATTATTTTGTGAATTGGGCTCGAGTAAAACTTGATCCTAGTGACTTATATCTCAAATGGGCTTTGAGCCCAAATGAGACATAATAATACACGTTCTCATTGGCGAAAAAAAGAATTTGAGCGAGTGAATTTTCGAGAGTTCTCTGGGAGCATTCTTTCGCGACTGAATAAGAAACCAACGAGAACTCATCGTCGTGTGGAATTCATCACCAGTGGGGGTCTAGCAACCCAATTTTGTTCGCCGAGGAGTGCTCTTGGTAGAGGTTTCTTGATTTGGGAACTACCGTGATTCAAGAGTTGCACGGGTTTTGCTTATTTCAATCCAAATCTTCGTGGAATCGATGTAGGTTCACGAATCCTTTACCTTGAGCATGAATCCACGTTTATATATGGGTTTTGATTTTGAATTTTCTTCGATTTTGAGAATCTCTAAATTTTCGAAATGTACACTTGAAACCCAACAATTATTATTATTTTGTATTATTATTATTATTTGGGTCGCCTTTATCTTCGAGTTGGGGGTCTTTACGAACACATTCTCCTTATATCTTTTGAGGTAGAGGTACGACTGCGTATATCACACCCTCCTCAAGCCCTATTTAAGTGTTGAATTTATTGAGTTTGGTTTGATTTGCTCATATGATCCATCTGTGCTAAAAAAATTAATTGTTGGCTCGAATTAAGGTGCAATAATTGGTAAAATTTTGAGTTCTACCAAAGTTGTGGCACAAAATCAGTTACAGTTTCTTTTTTCCACCTGTCAATGCTTATATTTTTAATTCACTTTTCTGATGCTTGATCCTTCCATGTTTTTTGAAATACTCACGTGCTCATAGCAAATTAGAGATGGGCGGCTCGGTTACTGGCCACTGAACTGCTAGTTTTTCCCATGTGCCATTTTGAAGAATGAAAATCGGTTGCGGGTTTCCTCCGGTTTTGGTTGTGGATTTACGGTCTCACGGTTTTGGGTGGTATCATGACGGTTCCGGCATGATTGATAATATGGTTGTAACCCCCAGTATAACTGACTTTTGTTTAGTTTTTTTAATTTTTGGTTGCCATTTTATGGTCTCCGGGCGGGCGGCGTTATTATTTTATTTTTAAGTTTTTGTGTGTTTAATTTAGCTTGAAAAACTTATAGTTATATATTTATAAACTTGTAAATTTATCAAAGTTTAAAATTTATTAAAGTTAAAAACTTATAAACTTTTTTTTTATGATAAGCCAAAAATTAATTAAAGGTAAAAAGTATGTTTAAACATTCTTACCAAGGGTAAGAGAGTACAATGGAAGATATAGCAAAAGAAAATAATCGAAAGATAGAAGAAATATCAAAGGTACATGATACATGATTTTTGTCCTGGAATAGTGTAAGTGGAGAAACAAGAGAGGTGTGCAACAATGATCAACTGACTCTCAGCTATGTAGGCTTTCACAAAAATAACTACAAGAGTCATAACATACTAAAAACTCAGTTCTACCTGCATACCTTATAGCACTAAAGTCATGAGATTGCTACAATAACCACATAAGCAAATACTTAAGGGCTAAAGCAACAATGATTTGCTGACCTTTAGCTATGTAGGCCACCATATAAATATGGTTACAGAGGTCTTTACTGTAGTAGTTAGCATAACTCAACCTATTCACCTTAGAGCATCATAGTCATATGATTATTGTCACCTCCCTTGCTCCCCTTCCTGCATTACAGCCCCTCTCAGACCATGATGAAGGTTACTCTGATCCTTGTTGTTTCCTCTAATTCAAGGCCAATTGTGACACCATTTTTCCCCTACCTCCACCCGAGTCAGAAGAAAATCATATGACTTATAAACTTTATTAACAATAAAAGTTAAAAATTTATATAATTTATAAACTTATAAAATATATATAACTCATAGTTCATAAACTTATAAAATTTATAAAAGTTAGAAACTTATAAAATGTATATACCTTATAAAGTTATAAACTTATAAAAGTTACAAACTTTTAAAATATATATAAATTATAAAGTTCTAAACTTATTAAATTTTTAAAAGTTACAAATTTATATAACCTATAAAACATATATAACTTATAAAGTTCTAAACCTATAAAATTTGTATAAGTTAAAAATTAATAGTTAAAACTTATATAACTTATAAACTTATAAAATTTATAAAAATTAATTACTAATATAACTTATAAACTTATAAAATATATATAACTTATAAAGTTAAAAACTTATATAATTTATAAACTTATAAAACATATATAATTTATAAAGTTATAAACTTATAAAATTTATAAAATATATATAAGTTATAAACTTATAAAAATTATAAAAGAAAAACATATATAACTTATAAAACTTAAAACTTATGTAACCTATATAATTTATAAAATATATATGACCTATAAAGTTATAAACTTGTCAAATGTATACAAGTTAAAAATTATATAACTTATAAATTGTATTAACTTATAAAATTTATGAAATTTTGCCTTTTTAAAAAAAACTTATAAATTTAAAAACATGCTTAATTTGTAAAATTTAATGCTTATATAAGTTATAAACTATATTAACTGAAAAAATTAAAAATTTATATGTTATAAAAGTTTTATCAACTTATTAAACTTAAGTAACTTTCTTTTAATAAAAATTACTAACTTATGTAACTTATATAATTTATATGACCTATAAACTTATATAATTTATAAAATATATATGACCTATAAAAATGTTATAAGTTATAAACTATATTAACTAACTTTCTTTTGATTGAAGCGGAATGTTTAGAGCTTCCTCTCCGTACAGCACCCCCGCCATGAACAGTATTCTCATCGCTTCTCAGCCTTGTTCTCTGTCACTCTCCTCCTCATTTATCTCTGATACTGCTTAGCTCAAACAGCCAGCCTCTCCTCTTCCCGGGGATGCCTTTCGCGCCCGAGAGGCTTGTCCAACAGCCTGTTCGAACCCTTAAACAGACAACCCTCCACCTCATGAACAAGGAGCTTTCATACCGGCCTCCATCTCTCATGTAGACTCACGCACCTATGGAATTAACCACCATGGAAGGCTGGCGTATACCTACAAGAAAGATAAGGCTCCTAAAATGAGCTGCGATTAAGTCTAGGAAGGCCCCTGTCCCCGATTCTCTTCCAATTACTTCAACACAGTGGCCGCCACAGAATCCTATTTCAGTCCATGAGAGACTTGGACCAAGCGTATCTATGACAATAGAGAAGTCGATCATCTGCTACATTACAAACTTCCCTAAGGGGTGTGATGCAGAGCGCCTCCATTTTCTAAATTTTACAGGAATTGCTCACTGGCTAGGGGTTCTAACTCTCCCCATATTACATTGACAGCCAAAGGAAAAGAGCCATTAGAGGTGCAAGATTATAGGCCTATAACACTTATAGGTGCTATACCAAAAATACTTGCAAAAGTTCTGTCCATCAGATTGAGCACAATGCTACCAGATCTGATATCAGAGCAACATATGGGGTTCACGAAGGAAAGAAGACTAACCGAGGGAGTCATGGTGGCTAATGAAGTTGTGGACAAGATTAGGAAGCTTCAGGGTCAGGCCTTGATCATAAAAATAGATTTTGAAAAAGCATTTTACACCTTAAACTGGAGCTACCTATTTGGAGTGATGACTAGCATGGGGCTGCCATCTTGTTGGATTTGGTGGATCAAGGCCTTGTTACAATCTGCTTCAGCCTTAGTGCTAATTAATGGAAGCCCCACATCTGAGTTATATCTATCAAGAGGACTAAGACAAGGAGATCCAATCTCTCCCTTGTTATTTTTAATAGCTGCTGAGGGACTTTCCAAATTGATCACTAGAGCAATGAACACGGAGCTCTTGAAGCCTTTGTACATTGGTAGAGAAGAGGTCTCTATTTCTCACTTGCAATTTGCAGACGATACCATTGTACTCGGGCATGCCGCTTGGGATACAATAAGAGTATACAAAGCTATCTTTCTCAACTTCGAAGCAATCTCCGGATTAAAGATCAACTACAGCAAGACTCAGATAATGGGGATAATTGTTCCAGAGTAGAGTTGAAATGCAATGGCTGAATATTTTGGATGTACTACAGGGTGTATACCCTTCAACTATCTGGGAATTCCCATAGGATCTAATCCGTAAAAGGCCAGCACATGGAAACCAATCACAGATAAGATCTCAAAAAGACTACTTAGCTGGGAACACAAGTTCATATCAGAGGGGGGCAAACTGATTTTACTTAATTCCGTGTTATCCAGTATACCTGCACATTTCTTCAATTTTTACAAGGCTCTACGTTCAGTTATCAAGCAAATCAGTAAGATCATGAGGGGTTTCTTCTGAGAAGTAGGGACAGACTACAGAGAGAAATAAAGTGACCTGGGTTTCTTGGAATAAGCTGCTTGCACCCATCTGTCAAGGGGGATTGGGAGTTAAATAACCACAGGCTACCAACTTGTCACTACTAGGCAAATGGGGTGAGAGAATTCTGCAGGAGGTTCCACACTTGCACACATGATTATTAGTTCTAAATACTCAGAGAGAGGCATATTAAGACTAGGTGACCAAAATGAACTCAAACAACCGGATCTTACTCTTAGACAGTGGAGGAGATCAAAGAGATATGCCTCTAAATGGTGGTTAGGACTACAATCAGTACTTGCTGGATCTTGGTTCAATGAGATGTGCAAAATCATAGTTGGCAATGGAGAAGGAATCCTATTTTGGAAGGACAAATGGTGTGGTACAATAGTATTGGCAGAGAGGTACCCCCGGTTGTTTTTGGTTGCTGCAAAGAGTGAAGCTACAATTGCTCAGTCAGGGAGATGGGATGGCGAGAGATGGACCTGGGAATGGGCATGGAGAAGACTCTTGAGAAGTTATGAACCATCATATTATCAAGACTTTATGATATTCTTGCAGGACAAGGCTCCTACAATCCAAGGAATAGACAAACACAACTACACAGGGAGCATGGACGGGCATTACACAATCAAAGAGGCTTATAAACAAATCTTCTTAACCTCATCACCAGCTTTTACCAACCATGAAGCGCAGCTCCTGCAGAATGTCTGGAATAAGTTGGTACAAAAAAAATCAGTATCTTCGCGTAGAAGATGCTGCAAGATTCGCTCCCTGTAAAGGCTATTTTAAGGAGAAGAAGAATTATACCAATGGATCAAGATATAAACTGCACATTTTGTCATGATGCAGAAAAAACCACTAAACACTTGTTCAACTCATGTACAATTGCAGCCGAGATGTGGAGTAGAATAAATACTTGGTTGAATATCAGCAGCAACTTAGTGGAAAGCATTGAACAGGGGACATCAATCCTAGCTTTCATTAATATCAAACCTGATGGTGTAGATAAAACATAATGGATTTCAATTTGGTTAGCCACAGTTTGGACAATCCGGAGAAGTAGAAACAAATTTCATTTCCTGGCAGAGGTAGTGAACACACCACAAATGCTGAACAAAATTCAATGCACAACACGGCAATGGACCAAGATTGGAAGCGGGATACATCTCTTTCCTTATTCTTTATCAGACCGGCTAATTAATCCATTGATCTGTATGCTTTCTAAATTTTGAAATACAGACTGAGATTAACTTCCACAGGTACTATAGGTACACCTAAACAACAATATTGGGTACACTGAAGAAGAGGGTATTTTTTTTTCAAAACATCAAACTACCTGGGTGATGCTATGGTATACTTGAGGTAAGATGGAAAAGGAGCAACATATAGAACATCACAGTGACAGGTAAATGAGAAATGAGCACGAGCCTAAAAGTAAGGTACACTTCTATGAAATCTGACGAGTAGCAGTAGTGGATTCATCATCATTAATCTGTTGGGAGAAATTATGTTTATCATTCCAGATTTGGTGCAAAACTTATCTTTCAGATTCTATACGGTACAGGTTTAGGGTACTGATGGAGGATCACAGTCACATTGAAGTTGGCAGAATGAAGATTGCTTGGACATTTAGATGTTACAACCGGCTATCACACCTCTGATAACACATGACATAAGGATTACATCACTCTCAATCTCTAGAATCTTTCAAGCATGCATGCAGAGCTGTGTACCGTCTATTGTCGTATTCTAAAAGTCATAGGTGAATTGTGTACCATCCATAGGACAATAGATGACAATTATGAACCTGGGCAAGCAATAAAATAATAGATACGACAAATGGATTGATAAGTTGACCGTAAAGACATCTGCTACTTGTACTCTAAACGTCATAGTTGAGTTGTGTACCGTTCATAGGACGATAATATGACAATGACCCTTGGCAAGCAATAAAATAATAGATACAGGTGATCTTCTTAGCAGAGCAATATAGATCACTAATGTATATTCAGTTGTTGCAGTTAGTTGTATGTGCAAGAGCGGTCTGTACTCTTTGGTTGGAACTTTTTCTGTAAATATTTTATTTAATGAATTTTAGGCTTATCTAAAAAAGCACACACCAACAATACTATGGAGCTCCCACTAAATTTCTTGTGTACACAAGGTTCTTTTAGTTTTCTAATGAACCCATATTCTTGACCTCGTCATCGAAACTCATGTTTTAAGTCCGAGATGCTTGCTTTAGTCCATAAATAAACCTATTAAGATTGCATACCTTTTCAGCTCTTTTAATATCGACAAAACCCATAGGTTGTGCCATATACACATCCACTTCGAGAACCTCGTTCAAGAAGGTGGTTTTGACATCCATATGCCATATATCATAATCATGAAATGCAGCAATAGCTAAAAGGATTTGAAAAGACTGAAACTTAGCCACTGTGCAAATATCTCCTCATAATCGATCCCTTCGATTTGCGTAACTTCTTTGCCACCAAACGGGCTTTGGATACAGTTAGGTTGCCATCCATATCAGTCTTCCTTTCGAAGAAACATTTGTTTTAGACATGTTTTACCCCGTCAGGCAAGTCAACCAATTCCCAGACATGGTTGTCTTCCATGGATTGCAATTCGAATTTCAAGGCCTTACGCCATTCCTCAAAATCTTTTTGTGACAATGCTTCAGTATAAGTCATGGGATCGACATCACCAGTGATTAATATCTCATGTAGTCTTAGATACCTCTCAGGTTCTCAGACTACTCTCCCTGACCATCTAATAGGTGGTGTAGATTGTTCCATAGCCTCGCTTGGAACATGCTCAACTTCGGTGTGTCTCGATGTTTCTAGTAATGGATCATCTCAAATTTCTTTAAAAATGATGTTGCTCCCACTACTTTCCCTGGAAAGGAAATCCTCCTCCATGAATAGACCAAATCGGGCAACACTTTGTTATCCGGCCGCTGATAGAAGTAGTAAACTTTGGTTTCCCTTGAGTATCCTGCCAAGAAGCATTTGTCCGATTTAGAACCAAGCTTGTCAAGCATCAAACGCCTAGCATACGCTTCACAACCCCAAATCTTGAGATAAGACAAGTTAGGGACTCTCCCTTTCCATATCTCATACGGAGTCTTGTCCACTGATTTAGTAGGAACTCTATTTAAGGTGAACATTGTTGTTAGAGTGTATCCCCAAAAGGATAAAGGTAATCCACACGACTCATCA
>JAOWBN010033616.1:8104-21871 GCA_028565015.1 Pinguicula moranensis | reverse complement strand
GCAATTTTTCCTCTCATCTTCTTAGACTTCAAATGTGGAGCTAGCACTCCAAAAACACACATATAAGTTGTACAAAAGGTTGTATAAGCTCTCAAGGGTTGTGGTGGTGTGGACTAGCATGGAGGGTAGACATTTGGACACATTGAAAAGGAGACTACTGTCATGATCTTGAAGAAGAAATCTTCTTGAGGTAAAAATGATTTCATCCTACTTGATGATTAAGTTGTGTAAATTAGCAAGGTCCAAGGGAAAGGAATTCTGGATTTTTTTTGTTATACATATTTGCACACACAATTCTTTACGCTTCGGCATGCAATATATTTTATGACACGTAGTATAGATTCCTAAATTCCTATAGAACCTCTATTATAATCTAAGGGCTTGCCTAGAGATGCAGAGATTGAATTCCCGCTGGAGCAAGCGTGTTTGGTCCACGACCGCGGGCTTTGGCCCGACTTTGGCGGATCCAGTAGGGGGTCGCCTTGACTGGGTCCCGTGGGGTAGTCGGATACTCCGCGTAGTCAGATACCACAGTATAAAAAAAAAGGACTCAAATGTAATTATGAGGTCACAGAAATAATCATCTAAAGTTTGTAGGATGTATCGTATTACATTGAAACCTTACATTAGTGGTTTTTTAGTTGGAATACACTGAAGAGTTAGTAGAATGTTACTACACTCACATATATGAGATATGTAGAGTAGCTGCCATTTATTCCAACTAGAACACATGCATAGTATGCATATCTAATGAGATTACATGCAATGGGGTATTCATATACAAAGAGTTGTATATAAAGGTTGAGTGAAAGAGTTTTACAAAATCATGTACTCATGTATAGTTACGATTAAAATTTAATCCACTAACATGGACATGTATTAGCATCTCAGGGCCATGGATAACTCTACAAATACTTTGATATGTACATGTACATATATGTAGAATTTTATTCATTTGTGTGTATTGATAGAAGATTATAGAGAAATTTACTCCTCTTTCTCTCTACCCGAGAGCACATTGAGGAAAGGATTAAAAGATTTTGTTAATAGTTCCCCGAGTAGGACTCAATTAATTAAGGTAATAGAACTCTTAACAATGTTGGACACTTTAATTAAGCCTTTTTTAATTAATTCCATTTGGGCCCTTAACTAAATCTCATTTAATTAATAACAATAAAAATTTAATAATACCCATAATTATAACTCCATTGATTCTTTAATTAATAACTTAAGCATACGACAAATTAGACTCTCTAATTCATGAAAAATAATATATTGGATTATTGGAATTGTTCTTTCTCATAAAACCATGAAGATAAAGTGGGGCCAATACAATCCGTTCATAGGGATTCTTGGCGCAATCGCACCCACAATGGGTTGGACCTTGCACGATACATGGTTGTGCACTGCCCAGATAGTCCTGATTGTCTGAACAGTCCAGTTGGGGCCTAAGGCACGGCCAAGCCTAGCGCATGACACTGGGTCAACAAGCAAAATATTTGTGCCTCCAATCACATAGGGCAAACATGCTCGAAACACTATGCCGTGCGTGCGGACTATGCCATCGTGCGGCATGTGTTGCACGATGCTTTGTGCACTACCAGTGCCGAATATGTGTGCACACCATCCTCACACTTTGCGCATACTTCGCACGATGCGCTCAGCAAGGACCCGACCTAGCGCCAATGCGCAAAATGCGTGTGGGCCGGCTGGCCGAGGCCCGTGCAGCATGCACAATGCACAATGGGATGGGCGTGTGATTCCTCATTTTCTCGCACTGTCCGAGAGCGTGGCATGTGGCATGCAACGTCTCATAAGCAATGCCATTATTTTGGCTCGTGCTTCATTTTCTCAAACTAATTTTCTTCTTTTTTTGCCATTTAATCAACTACTCATTATCTCGTGTCTAATTCTTTTGAGCAATTACAAATAAAGTACTAGGTACTTTGTAGGCTAGCTCGGGATTAATGGACACATAGAGTGAGTTCCAAACCGATTAATCATTATGCATAAAACTCTTTCGCCGAGACACTAATTGTTTAACTTCGTGGACATACAACTATATGCATGAGCCTAAACTCTCATCCCATATGGACTTTCTTACTCGAAAAATAATCTAGGAGCTTCCATTGATACAATCATTGTGTATATGCTATTTTTCAATCAAGGTTCGCAAATAAATCTAGGTCCAATGTCAGTTCATCCACATAAATGTATCTTGCACTATGAGTACCGTTTGTTCTCTAATGAACAAATTAATGCGATCAATCTTCATTCATGGATGAGCGCTTGCGTTCAAGTACCGAATAATCCATCATAGGGACCATGGTTCAATGGCTGCCTCGCAGAGCATGGTAGAGGTGTATATCATGAATTTCAAGTTATCTACTTCTTTCAGTTCCCAAGATGAAAGGGATTCGACCTGTGCAATCACATCGAGATCTTACCGATCAAGTCAAAGAATCAAACATCATAGACTAGAGTCTCTCAGGGCACTCAAGATTCAGATAACTTATACATTATTATCTTTGTGATGTGGTATAAAAAAAAATTACTAAAGAATACTAAAGATCTCATTATTATATCTCAGTCAGTCCTATGTAGAAACGTTTTTCCACTTATAGGAGTTTCCATATAGGCGACACTACATCAACTCGCCTGGATCACATTTCCTTCACAAGGATTTTGGACAACTCCATGATCATAGAAATTTTTTAGATGCCAACTCAGATGTTTCCTTAACTTAATCTGTACGAGTATAGACTTAGTTTTAGATTACAGATCTTGAAGTTCAATCCTCCCACAAAGCCCCTCTTGTTGGACTATCAAGTTATATCTGTTGCAATTGTGGAATTCTATTGATGTTTGATTTTATATCTTAAACATAATATAAATAGATAAGGCAAATGTAAATTCTATTCAAAATGGACAATTCAACATTCTATTATTCAATACATGGTTAACAAGGCACCAAGTCTAATAGAAAAAGTGGACCTTATGAGAACACTTCATAATTGTATAGTCAATGTCAATGGACACCATCGATGTTTTTAATGACCTTATGTTGGAAATTCCTCATCTTTTATTTTGATGTAGAAGATTTTTTATTATTATTATTATTATTATTATTATTATTATTATTATTATTATTTTATAGGTAACATGTGCACATACCTCTTTCATCCTTTTTGGAGAGTTTCGCTTTGCCAGAATATTAAACCTAAGACATCTTGATATTATCGAAAGCGTTCCACCACTTAATATACCAATGCTCAGTAAAAATACAAGATTTATTGTGGTTTTCGTTATCTTGGTTTTGATATCAATGGCCACTTTTGGTGCTCTTCTAGCCTAATTATGAGTTCAATGACCACGATATGTTCGAGAGTGTTTGGGTTTGCTAGTTAAATTTTCCTTAGACAAAAACAAGAACTCAAGCCAATCCAATACTAGAAATAAAAAAATAATAAGATCAATGTGGGTTAGATTAGACTACATTATTTTTCGTTGTTTACTTGACTCCTCCGAACAACCTGGATTTTTCTCAACTTCATCTCCGACTTATGAGCCATATATCGGGTCATCTAGATTGTTTTCTCTTGACTTTTCTCTAACAAACTTATAAAAATGGAAAACCCGATGAATGGTTCATTGAAAAAACTCGATCAATTAGGAGAGAGATGGAAATTGGGAGGAATCCTCCTTCAGCTGGAGAAGCCCATCTTTCTCCTCAACATGAATCCCAATCGAAAAGTAAATCGCCCGGAGGATGGAGAGCCATCAAATACATTCTGGGTTAAAACAATTATTCATTTCTATTCATGAATGATTTGTTTGTTTATTTCTTCCTTTTTGAATTATAATGGATGAAAATTGATGCTGGTATTTTGTCGTTTTGAAGGGAACGAATCGTTCGAGAAGCTGGCATCGATGAGCCTGATTGCCAACATGACGGTTTATCTACGGACCAGGTATAACTTGAGCGGCATTGCTTTGGTGAATGTGGTCACGATATGGTCAGGCTCGACCAATGTGTCGTCGATAGCCGGTGCAGTCATCTCCGATGCCTTTTTGGGGAGGTTTCTTGCTCTCCTCTTCGGGACTATTTGTTCGCTCATGGTATGTCCTCATCTTATTTTTTGTCCAATTTTTGTTTGGCATTGCTATCTTTTGGTGTGCATTTTATAGTGTTGAATATGAGAAAAAGTGAAGTTCAATTGATCAGTACTGGAAAGGTTTCAATGAATCTTAACTCTATATGGTTCAAATAGTTCACAACTTTGAGTTATATAGACAATATCAGTTCTTTGCAAATGTACAAAGTTCCAAGGACTTTAGATGCCTTTGGCTCACAAGCATTTCAAATGAAATCGCTATGTTTCATTGATTCCAAGTCTATTTGTTCTTCATTTTTCGATGAAATACAAGTTTGAAATCTTATTCAAGAAATTTAAATATTCCTACAGGCAAATTACTATAAAGGTGCTCTTTATGTTTTAAATTTTTTTTGATAAGCAAAAATTTTATTCCTTCAAAATCGTCCTACTATTTACAACGTTTATGATTAGTTGGGCTATCCAATCCATCACTGAATACATCGGTCTGAATTGTAATTTAGCTATAGCCCTGTTATTCTCTGCACTTTCCCAACTACTTTCTGTTAGAATATCCGGGTTATGAACAAGAATATAAACCAACTTATAAGAAATTGTGGGCTTACAATCAATCACCTTGGTACTAAGGTTTTTATGAGAGTAACCCACATTCAATTGTAAGTTGGCACATTTGCGCACTCGCACCCAGGGCCCTAGCCCATTTACTAGTGAAGATCCGGGCCCGAGACCATTTTACTGTTGGGCTGGGTCTACTAAAATTTTACACGGTTTATATATAAGTATGTGATATCCATACTTATATATCAACTGACAACAATTCTTCTCTTACAATCAATCACCTCGTGATATAAGTATGTGATATACATGTATATATAAGTCTCAACAGACAACAATTCTTTCATGGTATCATCTTAACACGGATTATGAACAAGAATATTAATAAACTTATAATAGATTGTGGGCTTACAATCAATCACATTTGTACTAAGGTTTTTATGAGAGTAACCCACATTCGATTGTAAGTTGCTCTAGTCTCAGGTAACTCCTCATCAGAATTTGAACTTGGTCCCTTTTCTATAATTTCTCCATTTGTTCTTTATTCTTAAGGTGGAATACATGAGGTAAATTCATGTTCGCTTCCTATTGAGCAACCACCTACTTCCTCTTCTCTTCTCCAGATGACACCCACTGAGGAACAACTCGAGAACATACCCCAGCAACCTCAACCTCCTACTGCCGTGAACATCTCCCAACCTCCTCAAAATATTACTGCAGTGAACATCTCCCAGCCACCTCAACATACTACTTCCGTGAACCTTTCCCAGTCACTTCAACATACTGCCCCACACAGTCCACTTTTTTCTCTCCGTCAGGAATATACTACTGAGCAACCATCTGTGACAGCTCCCAGCCATATCGTCCGACTTCCCCACATAGCCCCCTTTCTGATTTCCAGTCACCTATCCAAGCTGCTACTCAAAGCCAATCTCTGGACAAGTCAGTAGCTTCCCACGATCAAGTTTCAACCAGACTTTCTCTGGATGAGTCCAGTTGCTCTGCCTCCTCTGATTCGGATGGTGGAGGTCATGAAATTGTTCCTGCTCAACCTCACAGTTCCTTGTCACCGGCTATTACATTTCCTTATCTCTCTGTATCTGAGATAGCACCACCAGAAATAAATCAGCCTTCTTCTCTCACTCGAGTCACCCGTTCTCAAATAGGTTCACTCCATCCTAAACAATTTTCTGATTATCATTTATATACAACTATTCATTATTCCTTTTAGGCCCTTGTCAGTGTTCATGTCCCTCGGGAGCCTACTACCTATCAACAAATTGCAATCCCTGACAGTCCACTCCTTTTATTCTCCTCCGTATATTAGAATCACTGACGAGATTCTGTCTTCTCCACAACTTTTGAATGGCCTTACTAGTTCCCGGCGTTGTCGCAGGCCTTCTACAAGGTTCTCTTTGCGACTCTACAAACAAATGTATGCGGTTGGTATAAGGCCAACGATGTCTAAGTTTTCTTCAGAATACCCGATCATGATTAACAACCATGATACTCAGATGCTCTTTTCTATAAATCTTGATTAATATAGAGGGCAAAACTTGTCCAAACTCCAGTAGTATCAACAAAAATGTTCAAGCCCTCAAAGCATAGGTGTGGAAATAACGCCATTATGTACAAAATGTTGTTTGCTGATAGGACCAAACAATACGCGAACATCCTGGACAAAAGCCTTGTTCTCCGGATACTTTGAAGACAGAGACAAGGACACTGATCCAGTATTCATAGAGATCCTGATATGAATCCTTGTCGAATTTATGGCAAAACCCCACACTAATTCAAGATTCAAAACAAGATCTAAAAGGGACTAATTTGTTGTGCTTTCGCCTAAAGACAGCTTGTGTCTATCAACGAGAAGTCACAATTTATGTAATCGAGAATGCCACCAAATAATCCCGTGAAAGCAACTTGTGCTAACCAATAATCAATGATAAGTTCTATATGAATCGACGTCACTTAACCAAAAGAAAAGATAAATCGAAGAATGATTTAAAACCAAAAGAAAATACTAATCCCACAAAACTAAAATTCAAAACTTGTGTGTCCAATACAAGGAATGTTAAGGCCTTTATATAGGCATAGCTAATCCTAAAATTTGAATGAAATTCGTGCAAAAATTATAAGAGAATTTTAAAGTAACTAGGAAAATAATCTATGCTAGAAAGTCGACAAAATACATGTCCTAGGCTAAGAAGGAAGTTAGGACACGATTTTTCTTTTATTATTGGACACCAAAACGTGTCTTGTAGCTTCATTATAAGTCTTGGTCTTGTAATAAAGCTTCTTGAATGGACAAAGGAATGTTAGTTGTGAAGGGAACATCTTTCCTTAGGTAAAGAGACAAAATCCCTAAATTGTAGGAACTTTCCTTTTGTCATGAGATTCTTCATTAATTGTTTGGACTTGGTCTTTGATCAAACCAAATTCCTTGGACTCTTCATTCCACACATTTTTAGATCTTCCCCATCATGGTTTGGACCTTGGACGTCAACTCTTTGGCTAGACATTGAACCATAATGGACTGGGTCTTCTCAATTGGGTTGTGGGGCCCATTTAACATTTTTGGGCCGTGGGGTCCAAAAATTCCAAATGTTATATTTTCATCCACATTTCCTTGAGCTTTTCATTCACGTCTTCCTTGAATTTAGTAACCATCATCCTTGTATTAGGCCCAATTGGAATAGTTAGTGGATCATGTTGCTTGGTGTGGATCATGTTGTTTGGCGGGCTTCAAGTCTTCTCGAGTTCATTTCTACCTTCAATGAATATCATGGGTTCGTCATCGCCATCCTCTGGGTCATGAATCCCTTGTTTGGGCTTGGGTGCAACTTGGGTTGAATCATTCTCCCCCTCTTGAGAAGAATCTGCCCTCAAATCCAAACTTATATCAAACGAAAGTTTAGTTACTACTAAAACTCATGTGATCACCATATTTACCTTGTAGGTAAATCTTGGAAGATGTGTCTCCCCGATATAGGACACTTGAATGCCATTTAACATGATTCCAATGAAACGATATCTCATCTCCCGTTTCAAATACTATTCTCTTGAATCTATTGTTGGGTTGACAAACAAAATCTAGTGTGCTACTTTTAATGATCATTTGCCCTTTCTCATGAAAGTGCTTTGTCTTCCCTTTGCAACCTAAACTTACACATACTCTCAATAATAGAGAAGTTAACTCCACCTTCAATGGACATCATGGGTTCGTTCTCTCCATCCTTGAGGTCATGGCCCCCTATTTGGGCTTGGGTGCAACTTGGGTTGCATCAGATCCCCCCTGCAGCCACTCCGGTTAGTGTGGAGAAAGGATATGACCCTTTTTCTACTACCTCAGCAGCCACTCCGGTTAGTGTATAGTTGATTAATTAACTATTATTCGTCTTAGTTTATTGCATGTCCGACTGACTCACTATCGTTGTGTTTGTTGCTATTCTTTTGTTTTTTGTTAACAAGGTCCAAGTTTGTAAAGTTGCGTTGGATCTGAATTTGGACAGATGCTAGCTATTTTGGATGGTTGACTAATCTGCTAGCTATTTTGGTGGGTTGTGTATGAAGTTTAGGCTATTTTTGTATGAAATCTTGCAGTTTTTTTACAATGCCAGACAATATTGAACCAACCTGTTACAATTTGAACAGTTTAGACTATTATGTTATAATGCCCTGTTAAAAATACTATGTTATGTTGCCCTATTAAAAACAAAAAATTCAGAGACATAATACACATTATAAGCAGACGTGGAAGTCTTTCACATAACACCATGTTCAAAACACCAAAGTTCATAATCATATACTCAACCTAAAACCCAAACCATGTTCAATAAACAATAGAAATTCATAACATCCTATGAACATAAATCAACAAAACAAGTATCTTGAATTTGAACATGACAAAAACCGTGTTCATAAGACAAAATAGACCAAAACCGTGTTCATAGTAGTTTGTACAGGTTGGCAGATTGCACTATATTGAATCTAAGGCTTTGTGGACCCAAGTTTGCCCTGGAATAATCGTTGCATAAAATCAATACGCCCATCATGGACCAGATTATGCCATAAGCAACACTTCCCCTCGTTCATAACAAGGTGATCTACAAACTCTGAGTGGTAGTCAAGGAGGATAAATTCACAATCAACCTCAATAATATCATTGAGTAGCCTAGTGATCTTCTGCATTTTTGACTCATCATCCGGTTTATCTTCTTCTGCTGAGAAAAGCTCCTCTGCTCTGGCAAATACAACATCAACATGTTCAAGCTTGTGTTCGGCCTTAGTGTAGAATCCTGACTGACTTGTTGTGGTAGTGGTCTTCCTCCACTTGCTGTGACTGTCACTTGTTTCGAAGTCCACGGTTGAAGGTTTCTTTTCAGATTGAACCATTTCCTTATTTTGGGAAGAATCACCACCTCCCTCATCATTTGTACCAGATAGATAAGCGTCCACCATATTAATTTCATCTTCGATGTTTGGGTCCTTAGAATGTTCATCTTCAACATCTGTGTGATCCCAAGCACCTGCGCCTTATGCTCGGTACTTCCCATAAAATTCACACCAGACCTCATAGTATGGAAATGATTTCACTCTTGGACTCTTCATTTTACTGTTCACTTGCATCAAATTGCATTCAAGTGGCTTCACACACCTATAAATTCAAATACTATGACTCATGAAAATAGACAAACATGTGCAAACTATTTCCATATTTCCCATTGCCAACAACAACCTCGATGTCTCCTTCCAAAGGATATGGCAAATCATGTTTGTCTCTTGGTTCCATTCTTAGATGGCTACATGATGAATCACATAAGACACAAATAACATAAACAGCAATCAATAAAACAATTACTTATACATAATACTCACGAATAAAATGGAATAACCGAGCAAGGTTAGGGTTTACCCTGAATACGATGAACGTGAACGGTCAAAAATCTAATCCCTATGGTATTGACCGGAAAGAAAGTGTTTGGGCCCAAAAATTGACTGGGTTGGGCAGATCTCAAACCATGTTTGTGTGACTACGAATGTTACTGATTAGGTTTGTAAGGGTAGTATTACGATGAACACATGGACATCAAACTAACCCCTTAGATCTTGGCCAAAAAGCTTGTGCCTTCGCCGAAAAATCGACAGTGGCGTCCAAATCTTGGACTGTTGCACAACTGCGGAGAACAAAATGTGAACAAACTTTGGTGTAAATAGAGTATTTATACCTTGACAAAAGTCGTAAATATGTCACAAAACACGAGGGTAGTTTGTAATTAGGACACGAGACAAATGAGTGATTACGCAATCTGCTCAAAATTGGGGCGACAATTTCGCCAGAGTTAGCATGGAGTTATCCCGGGCTAGGGGATAACTCGATTGGGCCAGAGATTACATGAATGTGTGTATAAGACATCATATGAATATGAATTATTTGCAAAATCATTCAGTTATCACTCAATTACTTGTCTACCAAATGCAACCTAGTGGCTCAGTTGGAATTATGCGCGATAAGTTTGCATAAATAGCCTGAATCCAATCAACCAAGTGGGGTCGTACAGATTCCTTTCGTTTGAAGATATAACTTACGTCGAGACTAAAAATAGCATTTTCCCCCATTGTTAAAGTTCAAAGACAATAGTTTACCAGCAAAAAAAATAAAGATTTGGTATACTTTTTCGAAGCCTATCCAGCAATTGAATAAAATCTTGAACTCGTGCTAAAACAGAAAAGCATTACGAACTTGAACTCAAAACGTCTCCGCCTAGAGGTAGACAAACGGGTCGGACCAAATAGGCCCAGCCCAACATGCTCGCAAAAGTTGAGTAACGGGCTAGGCCCACCCATTTTTTGCGGGCGGTGGCGGATGTTAGCCCACCCATTTTTATATTATAAGTACTAAAAATATTTTTATTACAACAATCATGTTGTAGCCTAGTGGTTAAGGCATATGTTTGTGGATTGGGAGGGCATGAGTTTGAATCTCTCTAACTCCAACATTCATTTTTTTTTTAAAAACGTTACTAACAATAATAATATAAATCATTATAAAACAAAAATATATAATATAAATAATAATATAAAAAATGGTGGACCCATTTCTAAACGGGCGTGATTGGGTCTACCTGTTTTTTTGTAAAGAGGGATATCGGGCAGGATTTTTCAGCCCTAACCCACCGGCTGGTTGATGAATCCTTCTCACAGTTAATAGATAGTGTAAACCGCGTTGATTACGTACGGAAAACAGCCGACGCTTCTTGCCGTCAAGTGAGTAAATGTTGTTTGTTGCCCTCTTTTGACTCTTTCTTCATCGATGAAATGAGAGTATGTTACAATCAATTGTTTCTTCCTCTAGAGTCAGCCTTTAAAACAAACCACATTCAACACCGTTTTCTTCCTCTATATATCTACCTCAAAAAGAGCCCACCACTGACCTTAGACTAGACAAGTCTTATCTCCGCTATTTTTTCTCTCATTCTCCATAGAGAAAAACAACAACATACAAGAACATTATAGAACACCCTTTTCTTGGAGTGTTTTTATTTTTTAATTTTGGATCCAACATTTTTTTGGAGTGAAATGGGAAGACCCCCTTGCTGTGATAAAATTGGCGTGAAGAAAGGACCATGGACTCCTGAAGAAGATATTGTTCTTGTTTCTTATATTCAGCAGCATGGACCTGGAAATTGGAGAAATGTTCCTTCCAATACAGGTGAGAAAAAAATCTGAGAAAAAAAATATGCATCCATATATATTTTTTTGGCTAAAGTTCTTTTATGGTTGTTGGATTCATCAAAGATGTGTGATAAATACACATCTACTTCTTTTTTTCTATTTGAATTTCTTATTTGGTTATTTGTTGATGCTTATTTTTCTGGTTACTTTTTATGATCAGGATTGCTCAGGTGCAACAAGAGCTGCCGGCTCCGGTGGACTAACTATCTCCGGCCAGGGATCAAACGCGGTAACTTTACGCATCAGGAGGAGAAAACGATCATCCACCTACAAGCACTTCTCGGAAACAGGTGAAAAACATGGGCAATAGTAAAATTTCATTGTACTTGGCGAAAATAATAAACGTTTTTTTATTACTCACCACTCGGAATCAATGACCAGTAAATACACATCTATCACAAATGTCTTATATTAATTTTCAAGTTAGTACTCCTGTTTTGTAAGAAAAAAAATTTAGATTAATTTTATCATTCTTTTTTTTTTTTAGATTATTTCAAAATTAGTATTTTGAATTTAACTTCTCCTCAGTCAAATTCTCATTTTTTTTTTAGAAAGTAGGAGATTATTTTTTTTTGCTTAACTTCTAATGGCAATTTTGTAAATAAATTAAAGTTATCATACCAAATTTAAATACAAATACTATTTAAGCATTTTAAAAAATTTGATTGCAAACACTTTTTTCATATATTTTTTTAATTTTTTCATAGTTTTACCAAATACTAAAAATTACAAAATAAAAGAGAACGAGAATCAAAAGAAAAAATGAAAAAGAGAATTAAAATGAGAAATCAACTATAAATAGAAAACACCAAAGCTGAAGCCAGGATTTCACGGAGGGTGCGACAAGTAATTTTGTGACATGCGTGCAATCATATTATAATGCTAAAATTCAGTTATCCCCACAAAAGATTTAAGTCCAAATTGAATTGATTGGAATTTTATTTTATTTTATAAATTGGATAATATTTGTGTGTAAAGTCAAGATCAAATTTAAATATTATATCTAGCATTTAATTTCCTTTTTTTCTTAGATGGGCTGCCATAGCTTCTTATCTTCCTCAGAGAACCGACAACGACATCAAGAACTATTGGAACACTCACTTGAAGAAGAAGCTTGCAAAGCTTCATGGTCATGGAGACAAATCTGAAAATGGTGTTTCATTTGAATCATCTTCTTCGTCCATCACAAAGGGCCAGTGGGAGAGGAGGCTTCAGACAGACATTCACATGGCGAAACAGGCCTTATGCGACGCTCTTAACGTCCAAAATTCCGACAACAACTCACCGGCGATGGCATCTCAGGGATCCTGGTACACATCCAATGCGGAAAACATCAGCCGTTTACTCGAAAACTGGATTAAGAAGCCGGCGAGATCCGTCCTGTCCGAGATTACTCGGAGCAGTTCATTCAACAACCTGAGCTCCAGCCCGAGCGAGGATGAAACGAAGTCGTTTTTGGCGGATGGTGTTGAGAACAAAGGTGTCAAGTTTGAGGTGGAACCTTTTGCACCTGAGAAGAAAATGAATTTGGATCAGACTCAAATGCCCCTGAGCTTGCTGGAGAAATGGCTGTTTGAAGACGCGGCGCTACAGGGGCAAGATGGGGATTTCACGGACTTGGTATTGAGCGGAACTGGTGATTTGTTCTGATGAAACATATAAGGCGGAAACTTCTTCAGAACAATTTGCCAGTTGTAGGGCTTTTAGATTTTGATAGGATGGGAAAAACTGATGTTGATTAATGTATAATTTAGAATAATTTAAAATAATTAATCGTGTCATCACTAGTCATATACATTAAATATGTTTTCATTTGAAATTAATGATAATAACAATAAAGGATAATAAATATTCGTAAGATTTATTCTCTTTTCCAAAAGACAATTCTAGACTCTTCTCACTACAATTTCTCTCAATATTTTGGTACAATCTTTGGTAGAGTCTTATTTATAGGAGATTGAGAGAGTGAGGGGTTGGCTTCTCCTTATCCCAAAAATTCATGCATCATCTTAAGTTGACATATTATATTGCATGTTAGATTATTCATCCTTGTGTTTACAAGTACTAGCACACTTGTCATGCTCAACCCATGCATATTTTTGTATTGACAAATCACCATCAATGCATGCAGATAATTCATTCATAATGCTCCACATTGAATATCTATCATGCCTCGTAAAACCTTAATAGAAAAAAACCTAGTGGGAAAAATTATAATGAACGAAAAGAGTACATGATTTATTAGTTCCCCCGTTGTACATATCCTTGGTCTTCCTCATTCTGACCCCTTTGACTAATTTTTCAAAAGTTGCAGTAGGTAATGCTTTGGTGAACAAATCTGTCAGCGAATTTGCTGGATATT
>JAOWBN010033605.1:0-10210 GCA_028565015.1 Pinguicula moranensis | reverse complement strand
TACCATCAAGAAAGCTTGAATTCCTGCCTCAGCGAGGCTGTTGAAGAAAGCAACAAATGATGCTAGTGATACTGTGGCGCTGCAAATAAGAGGGCATTACGTTAGATAATGTCTCGTCTTTTTCAAAATGGAATTGTAGAATGCATGAGAAGAAACAAATATAGGATACCTGCTGTTGAGCAAGCGAAATATGTCCTTGTGCAATGGGATTTTCTTGATCAAAACCGTATCCTCCTTCATCGGATCATTCCCAACTTCATTAGTTTCATTCACCAGTTTTAAGATTGGCTCCTCCAGAGCATCAACAGCCCGAGCCTTGTCATCCTTCAGAAAGACCCTCATGTAAACTGCAGCAACAACAGCTGAAGCAGCTGCCACCTGAACAAATGAACCCTCTATCAAATCAGCAGGTAAACAATCAAGAGTTTTTTGTCCCTCACCAAAGTTAAAATGGAGAAGAAGATGCACGCTAGTAATGACAGGAGCAATACCTGATATATACTCCTGGTGGAAAGTAATCGAGCAGCTAATGTCCCACAAACTGTTGCTGCAGACACAACCCCAGATAATATCCCAAATGCAGAGACGCGCTTTCCTTCCGGCACATTGTCAGCCTGACAAGGGAAAAGAGAATCCAAAATTATAACAAAGAAGTGTTCAACCCGAACAGAAGCCGAAATTTCAAGGTTTCTCAATTTACCAGGTAACTCAATGCTAGGCACACAATTCCGCCTTCAGTCACCATGGATGTTACAGTCTTGACACCATAGTACAAGTAGAAGAACCCTGTCGTCCTATTCACCGCCAATATGACTGCACGCACGCACGCACACAACCGCGCGATTTCAGAAATACTCAATAAATTGAAAACAATAGACATCATATCACGAATCCGCATCACATACACTAATGCAAACATTTCCCAATCCTGACAATGATTTACCTAATGGTAATATCGCGAGACTCAATGGGATCGTGAGCAGCACTTTTCTCCCATACGCATCCGACAGATTTCCAATCAACGGCATCACCACAACAGCCCCCAATCCTCCAATCTGCAGCCATTATCACACACGAATCAGTATCCAAATCACAACGACGAGTAGAATAGTTGGGTCCAAGTGAATCTTAAAGTATCGCTTCTGTTTCTTGCCGAAAGAAACTAGAAACCCTAATCCCCAATAAATTCTCAATTAATTAATCCGAGTCGCAAATCGGAATCATTTTAAATCGTTACGTTTTGTTTCCATAAGTATAAAGTACGATCTCCGTAATCATTTTTTTTCATCAAATTAATTAATGGGCACAATAGGTGAAATGATATAGCACACTAAAAATAACATATTAATAGTGCACTAATGAGCGAAAAATACACAAATACCCTCGTGTTAAACACTGATACCAAATCTAACACAGGGGTATTTTTGTTCATTTAGGCCATTAGTGTGTTAGTGCGCTACAATTTTAGTGTGCTGTATCATTTCTCGCACAATAGAGAGATACATTTTTTGATCGGGCTTTCAAATCGAAATTTTCTAGCGATTTACCCATGTTTTGCGCAGCCTTCAAAATTATAATTGGCTTATAAGCACATTTTTTTAAAAAATAACTCTTCATTTTTTGAAAAATGATTCTTATAAGCTAATTATAAGTATAAGAAGATTGCACAAAACACCCCTTAGCCGATCACTGGTTGGAAAGCTTGAAGGTTACACAATTCGATCATGGTTAGTCATTTCTAATCATAGCAATCGGTTATTTTTTTAAAAAATTGCTCCGATTTTTTATGATTACTTGAAAATCGGTCAGAAAATGAAATTGGGAGAATTAAAACCAATAATCTAATTGGTAAATATCGACAACCGAACTATAAATTGTCGGAAATTGGACCTAATCGACAAAAATCGACAATCGATAAAAATCGACAACCGAACTATAAATTATCGGAAATTTGACCTAGACAAACCAATCAAAAAAGATTTTTGTCCAACCGCCAATCAATTTTTTCCAACAAATCAACTGGCCGAAAGCAAATCGCCCATGTCTAGGCCCAAAAGCATTCCTTTCATACAAATAGGCTAAAACTTCTGACTTATGTGTTAATTCCTAACCTATAGGTATGATCCTAAAGCATTGTTAGATTCTTAAAAATTCTTTACCTATCCTCTCCTTGTCCTAGTTTCGTGTTCTCCACATTCTAAGACATGCGTCACACTAATCCGGGGGAGTTGGTTGGTTCAACTGTCACGAAAAACATTATGCAAGAAAAAAAATGTTCCGCAAAATATTCCTTGGAGTTGGTGGATATGGATCACGTCAAAGTGGGTGAATTAGAAATAGAAAATTTCACGTGTGTAATTAATTAGTAGAGTAGTTCAGACTGGACGCAGTCAAAAATGTATGCGTAACAGCAAAAACACAGCTATTTTCGACTAATTTGGAAAATTAAATCAACACTGTCAAAAGGTGATCCATATTTGTTGATCTCGTGGAGCCTTTTTTAGTGCTTTTTCTGTAGAAAAATCAAAGGAGATGATCTTTGTTTCATAGGATAAATACTGTATTTTAAAAGGGTTTGCCCAATTGGACGAAGAGAGTGTTGGTTGGTTTTAGTTTAATTGTCCGACACAAGAAAAAAAGTGTATTTAAATAAGATGTGCCATAAATATTAAATAATGCCTTTTTGGGATAGGCTTAGATCCAATGAAAAATAAAATTCAAATGATGGTGTTAAAAATAAATTTTTAAGTAAATTAGAAATTCAAGAGTTTCGCACACAGAAAATGAAAGATAAAATTGAAATATATAAATATAAGTATAAACTATAATCAAATTACCTCAGAACTAAACTTTTAAAAGATAAGTTCAAATTTAATCAATAGACAAATACCAACACGGCAAACCAAACAGGCCACACAATAATGAACTCCACGTTGTCATTATGTGAAAATAACTTTTGGTATGCTTTCATTTTCATAGGCCATGGAGATGAATCACCAACGCCATCATCCCAGCCATTACAGGCAAATTTCTAACTCGGTATTTTTTTGATAGGTAATCAATAGACTAAACCCCACTAGTTATAAGGGTCAACCCAAGGCCCTACCAACTAATCCCGATAACAATGCCAGAGATGTCACCAGCCAGATTCGATCCCCTACCTCACTAACCAAGTCCCGTGTGTCAGGAGTCATAGCCGCTGGGACAATACACACCGTTAAAATCTCTCACTCGGTACCTCTACCCGTTCAATTCAAAATCCTGACTCAGCTCGTACTCGCTCTTAACTTTCAACGTTGTTAGATGATATTATTCGCTTTTGGCCGAAACCCTCACGAGTTTATTTTTGAACCTTTTATCCCCAAAATGTGTCATCCGAATAATGTGTTTGTCCTTCTATATAAACCCTTTCTCTTAAATCGTGTGGGATACTTCAACAAACATGTCTAAGTGGGTGAATAATATTAATGTTGGATCCTCACAAGAGCAAGGCCCATTAACGCACTTCCGAAGGTTGGGGTTTGGGGGAGGGATTCCTAAATTGACCACTCGCGACCCCAATGGAGACATTTACGTCATTTGATTAGTCTCATGGGGAATTCTAATTTTATTATAATCCTTGCATATCAATATTATCTTTCCTATTATACTATGTATACACTAAAATAAAGAACCAAGTAATAGCCTCGGTGAATCACATCAGTCTGTATTTTTGTTTTATTTTCGCATTAGTCTTTAATCATATATTTTTGTTTTATTTTCGCATTAGTCTTTAATCATATGTGTTGTTCGATCCTAACAAATAACGTACCGACTCAACACAAAATATAAAGTGTTTATGTATGAGCCCATACCGCCTGCTGGAATCCAGCTAGGTAAATTGCGAGTGAGCATTCATCTTTTCCAGGGCATACAGCGTCCATCGTCACGTCTGCTATCGTCGGATTCACCAGCAAAGACGCGAAATACGAAAGAAACACCGTCACGAATAAATGGATCAAATTCTTCCAGTTCTCCATTTCGGATATACAAAGAGAAAAAAGGAAAAAAAAAATATACAAAATCTCCGGCGAAAGGCAGAGAACTCTGGTTCTTGCCTTTGTCAGAATTGAATGTGGTGTGAGAAGAGAAAGGTAGTAGGTATATATATAATATCAATGAAAAGCTCAAGAGAAATGAAAGGATTTTTATAAAGAAAAAAAAAATTTGTGGCTGTGGAGTGTGGCGTGGGACGGCAATAGACAGCAGAAACGGTTGGAAAACAAAGAAAATAAAAACAAAAACGTTTTAAACGTTTATTATTTCATATTATCACTATTTATTTGTCAAAATCAGAGCAACTATGAGATCCACGGATCTATACCGGTCGTAAAATAGAAATAGTCTTTTTGTATAATTATAAGTGTAAGACCACGTACATCAGACCCCCGAGATCCCAACTTAGTTGAGAATATACTGGGTAAAATTGCATTTCTTATTTATTTGTCAAAATGAATAATGAGGTTGCGTTATTATCCTGTTTTAATAGATGAAATATACAAATTTTCATGGGTTGATAACCCAGAATAAATTCTCTTGAATAGTTGTCTCGCTATCTCTGGAGTAGAGATTTGAGTACGTAAATTATACGATAACTCTGATAGGAGAAATGATATAAGGCACGAATAACGGAGCGCACAAACCCACAAAAGTAGAAAAAATGACAAAAATGCCCCTGGGTTAAATTTGGTACCCTGTTTAACACAGGGGTATATTTGGTATTTCATGGGTTTCGTGGGTTTCGTGCCCTCCGGTATTCGTGCCTTATATCATTTCACCTCTGATAGCCTCCCAATTTAAGTTCGTAATAAACATTTTTGCAAAAAGTACAAATCTATTATCATATTTATTAGATACATTCCAATGCTCAAAATGTTGAGAAATTTTATGAGTGAATTTAAGAGTAAAAAAATGATTCCGCTAAAATTTAATCCACCCGTATAAGAATTTCTTAGCTACCTCGGCGAAGTAGGAATGATAATTTTGTAGGTGGGGCGGGTCTTTGAAGACCAAGACTAGCTCGGGCACAAAAAAAAAAATATATATATATATAATATTTATATTCTTTTTAATATATATAAATTGGAATAGTGTAGAACGCGCCAAAATTGTCATACCTATATCTGAGAGACGGAGTGGCAATCCCATCCACAATACTTTTTAAATTATTATTTTTTTTTTTGATAATTAATACTTTTTAAATTATGATATGCATATTTCTTATCCATGAGTTGAGAAGACTAAAAAGATCCCATTGTCCTTTTGGTTAATATAATATTCTTCTGGGTGATTAATACAATATTTTCTTTATGCACTTCATGTTCTATTAAAATTTTAGTACTTCAATTATTCATGAAATTGGTAAAATTTAATACATCAAATAATGCAATGCATATTGGATCGCAACGAAAATATTTTTTTGTATAATTACTAAGGTAAACCTATGTATATCTGACTCACAGACTTTAACTTAGTTAATAATGTACCGAGTAGATTTTATTTTTGTTTTATTATTGTTTTCTTCTGGGTTTGGTGAGCTGAAATTTTTCATTTTGTCTGCGAATATTTCCACTGGTTGGTCTACTTTTTCAACTCTCGTACCTGGTGCCCAGTTCTTGTTGGTCTGAGTCTCTCTCAAAATGAACAACAAAAGTCAAAACACACACAAAAAAAGGTAACAGACAAAACTGAAAGCACCCACAGACTCTTGTTCAATTAATTGAACTTTGATGGCCAAATCAAATGCTGCCAACAAACCATCATGATTTGTTGTGTAAGATTTCAGATAAGGTACAGCTTACAAGTGTTTTGACAAGAGTTAGCCATCTGTAGAACTGTGGATATGGTTGGATCAGTAAGAAACTTAACAAGAACTCTCTGCCTGCCCCATGGTCGGTTAGAAAGAAGATGATGTTTAAGGAAGAAGAGTTCTCGTGTGAACAAGGTTTGAACACTTAGTAGATGGAAGAAGAGTTCTCGTGTGAACAAGGTTTGAACACTTAGTAGATTGATAAGGTGAAATAATATACCGCACAATTTTTTGGCGCAATTTTCGTAGGACCTCCAAGTGTTAAACACAACACTCAATTGGTTCAACCAGCTAACATGTCAATTGTTGTATGAAAGTTGTGCCAAAAAAATGGTGCGGTATATCATTTCTCATTGATAAGGGAGTCTAGGGTTTGTATGATTTTTGTATATTAAAAAAGGTATTATGTTATGTTGTAATTATTGGTAGCACATTTTCTTTATTGAAGCATCTTTTACCAATCAAAACTCATAATCTAGGATGATCTTGAAGTCTACGTAGTGCTCAAGCACCAGAAACACAGGATGTAGCAATAAGCAAAGACTAATCCCTAGTCCAAAGACACGGTTGACAGCGAGTTTATTCTCCTTCATTGCACAGTTATTATTTCGGATGGGTTTTAGGTGTGTGTTCGTGGGTGTGTGGATAGTGTTGATGTATAGAGTGGAATGAGATCCAAGGGCCGATGCACGGGCCTTGGCCTTCCCTCGCCCGGGCTATACCCCAGGGTCCTACACCCACCCACTCCTCATTTTTTTACTTTGGTTTTGTTTTAGTTATTTTATTTAATTTTTTTAATTGAATTTTTATTTTAAACTCTTTTGGGTATCTTTCGATAACAATGTTGATAATTTTCATTTACGGTTTAGGGTTTTCTTTTGAATTGATTTTTTTTATTTCAGTTATTGTTGTCTCGATTCTATTTTATAAATCTGCTTTATGCGTTCTATTTTCATCTATGTTTAATAAACTTGCTCTATTAATGTAAATCTATTTTAAGAATTATTTATATAAACAAATTAGGTAGTATAAACAAATTAGATAACTTTTATTTTTATTTTACCATTATTTGAGTTGATAAAATTATCATTTTTTCATAAATGTTGAGATCCAAGGGCGGATGCAAGGGCCTCAGCCTTCCTTGCGTCCGGGCTATACCCTCGGGCCTCGGGGGTCCTGCCCCCACCCCCTCCCCCATATTTTTTACTTCAGTTTTATTTCAGTTATTTTATTTAGTTTTTTAATTGAATGTTTATTTTAAGCTCTTTTAGATATCTTTCGGTAACAATGTTAGTAATTTTCATTTAGGGTTTAGGATTTTTTTTTGAATTGAATTTTTTATTTCAGTTATTGTTATCTCAATTCTATTTTATAAATCTGTTTTATGTGTTCTTTTTTCATCTTTGTTTAATAAACTTGTTCTATTAATGTAAATCTATTTTGAGAATTATTTATATAAACAAATTAGATAACTTTTATTTATTTTTTATCATTATTTGAGTTGGTAAAATTATTATTTTTCATTAAATGTTGAACAAATAAATTATTTTTTCGTGGCTCCAAAAAATGTATCTTGTTTCCCTAAAAAAATTATTTATGCCTCTTAAATTTTTCTATGACCCTTCTAAAAAAAATTTATATGCTCGTTTAAAAAAAAATTTGGGACCCTCCTAAAAAAATTCTACGTTCGTCTGAGAACAATACCCTATTATTGTCGATTCAATTGGGAAACATGTCCATTAGTGGAGGGATAATTATGTCTTTTGATTAATTCCGGTAAAATTCTAACTTTATTAGAATTCGTACACATAAATATTTTCATTCCTATTGTACTATGTACTTAAAAATGTTACTGTGAAATAAAGACTTATAGCTGTCGTGAAAGTAGCCAATTTGGGTGAACTACGTAGATCTGTGTTTTTGTTTTATTTTCGTAATTATCTTTGATCGTGTGTTGTTTGATCCCAACAAATAAATGTAGCATCATATTATTACATTTGGATTTCGTGTTTACAATAATAATCAAAGGCGCAACCAAGACTCTTACGTGGGTGCCGAAGCGAAGGGATAACAATGGAACCTTTGCCTAGCCAGACTAACAATACAACAACACAACGTACTCAGTATTAGCACAAAGCTAAAAGAATTGTCAATTATGACTCTTCCAGCTTCATTTGCAATGGACAATTTGCCCGGCCAAACTTTTAAATTATATTCCGACCCCCTTAAGTGGTATCTCGCCCCCCTAACCAATATTTTTCCTTCGGAATCAAATCTTGTCATGGTTGAAATGAATCCTAGTTTGGATCTTTATTAAATAAATAAAAGGGTTGGTGGCCAGTGTAGTTGAAAGCTTAGAAATATTACTATTTTGCTATTGCAGTTACAGCCTGGATAAGGAGGCTAACGTCACGCATACGGGATAGTTTAGTAATATCTCAATGTTTATTTATTATTGAAGTGATTGTAAATTGACATGGCTCTGACTTATCTAAAAATAATTGCAATGGCTACTCGATTAATTGAACATGAATATTTTAAACTCTACTTTTGCTATTTTTAATTCTTTTTTTAAATTTTTTTAAGCCGTACGTATTTTAAAAAAAAAAGTCTGAACCAGCTTCTTCTCGTACCAATTTTATAAACACATTTTTATTTTTAATTTTATTTCTAATGACTTCTTTCTTTTAGTGTTTTTTAAATATTTATGTTGCTAGGTTTTGAAATCTTTAATACTATTATTTAAAGAACTATAGCTAACTTCGCCAATATGCTCGGAGATTAGCTAAGACATCAAAGACTTTGTATAAGTACTTATTTTCCACCTTAATAATATATAGCATTAAAATGATTGCACCTTGTACGGGGATAATCATTGCCATAGTGATGGTGCATGCTAGCCTAAATGGCGAAGCGTGCGACCTTAGATCTCAGGGCTTGCCTAGAGGTCGAGGGTTTGAGCTCTCAGTGGGGAGAATTCGCTGTCATCCTGGGATTAGTCGGAGGGCCCGAAGGATACCTGGATAGGTAATTGCTGTGAATCGGGTAGGGTGAGTCCAAAGTGGCCACGACGGACCCGTGACATATAGTGAGACTGGGTGCAGGACACAAATTGCCTGCATTTGGAGGAGCGGCGCAATTACTTATCAAAAAAAAAAAATAATCATTGTCATAGTGTGTACCAATATAATTTTGCATAATTTAATTTTACTACCCATCAAAAAAAAACTTCGTAAATACTCCTTAAATAAAATAATAGTTGGAGAAGTAATATAAAAAAATAAACTAGAAATACAAAATAGAGCATTGATGAGAGCTTTTTTTTGGTATCATTGACAATTATTTTAATTTTATGCTAATAAATTTTTTTTATAAGCAAAACTTTGTATTAAGAAAAAAATGTAACATTTATGTACAAGTTTGGACTGTCAGTAGCTTCACTACTATTAAAGTTGTATGTGCTCCCTAATCTGCTCACATGAGCGCATACATTCTGTTGGATTGTAGATCCAGTCCGATAATGAGTTTGCAAAGCTCTTGTTTCTTCGTTTGAATTTTATGCTAATATAATGAATTATAGCAAAATGACTTTATTAAATTTCAGTGTTTCTATTTAGTTAAATTACTGGAACTCAATACATCAAATGACGCAATACATATTGGGTCGCAACGGAAACAACCTCTTTGTATAATTACGAAGCTAAGACCGCGTATATCCTATCCCCCTCTGTCTAGAAATAGCATCTCTTTGGCCTGTTTTGTGCGGTCTTCTTAAAATTATAATTGGCTTATAAGAACTTTTTTTCAGAAAAGCAGTATTTTGCGTAGTCAACCTTCTACTACTTATTCTTATTTTAAGAAGGAAAACCTTCTAAAAAATAAGCACATCCTCACATGTTTTTTCCTTCTTAAAAGATAATATTACCCTCATAAACTATTTTGTGAAGGTTATTTTTGTAATTTACTATTAATTTTGTAATATATATAATTAAAATAAAATTTTAAATAATTATCTTTTAATACTTGCACAAAATACCATCCATTCTGAAAATAAAAAAAAATAGTAAAAAAATAATAAAAAAATAGAAGAAAGCCTGCACAAAAAAGGACATTAGTCTCCATCATAAATCATGGAAAATGATATAGCGCAAGACAAAAGAACGCAAGACAAGTGTAAGACAAAGTGATTTCACCATTATACCCTCGTATTAAACACTGATACAAAAATTAATACTGGATATAATTATCCATTTTGTGTTATCTTGCGCTTGTATTGTGCTCTTTTGTCATACGCTATATCATTTAGATTCTAAATCATGATCTCAGTTGTCTCTGCCTCCCAGACCCCACTCATCCCCTCTG
>JAOWBN010033594.1:0-10210 GCA_028565015.1 Pinguicula moranensis | reverse complement strand
ATATAGTTACGGCTTTCAACCAAATAACCAAGTCCAACAACACAATAATATGACCAAGTCCAACCCAACAATACCAATAGTTAACCAAGCAAACAGGCCATGAATTCTTGTGGGGTTTCATTCAACTCTGCGTATACCACAAAAACTAAGTAAAAGTTAGACATTAGGTGAAAGAATAGTAAAAACTTAACAATGAAAAACAAAATATTAGAGATGACTGATGGCTGAAGACGCAACACACAACAAAATGTTTTGTTTTGTTTTTGTTCATTTTTTTCATTTTAAATAAAAACGTGCAATTTTTATTGGCGAAAATAGCTACATTTTCGCTAAAAATCGACCATAAACAGTTAGCGTTATCGCTATTTTAGCGGAATCGAAAAACCTAGAGGTCCGTTACCGTTACCGCTATTACCGTCCTTAACGGTAACGGACCCCTAGGTGGTTGTGATCATATACACCATGGAGTAGTTGAATCCCCTGTTTAACTACTCCATGGTTAACTGGAGTTTCTGGAATATATTTTCTAATTTGATCTCAGAATTTGAGAAGTGCACTTGGTTAGGGACCATACTAGCCATGTCAATGCTCGCATCACTGTTTTCCAAACTATCGGTTTGATTAAAGCCGTGCATAATTGTATGAACTAGATTAAAAATGGTACCTGTTGAGGTATTTAAGGGTTGTTTAGCCACTGTTTGATTTTGCCCCATATTGCTGTAATGATCCTGCACTAAGAGAATAAGTGTTTTTCATACTCCTAATGTTCTTTACATAGTGTACAGAGAATATGTTTTTCTGCTGATATGATCCCTTTTTTCGGGAGATTCTTTAGAGTTGGAAACCTGTTCTACAGTAATCTCTAGTTGTGGATGGATATCTTCGTAGGGATGTATTTGCTCCAGACTTGTTGGAGCTTCTTGGCCTCATCCTCTTGGATGATGTTTTGCCTCTGCTGGGTGATCTTTTCATATGCTGCACTGACCTTGTATCTCTCTCTCTAGTTGTTGAGGTGGATGTATCTGTCCTGCATTGTTTCCTGCAATGAAAGATTATTAAGACATGTTGTTAGGGTGATTAGCTCCATTTCCTATCTTATATTCAGATCTCATCTCCACAGCCAATGCCAATTCCACCCGCCTGTGTACCACCATGTTCAACCACCATTGTGTTCTTGAGACTGCCCAACCTGTATAGACGTTGGAATTTGTCAGCAAGTTTGCAATTTCCTACCCATTTATTCTCCCAAAACCTAACCTGTTTCCTATTGCATATAGTTAGCTGTATATTTTCTTTGAACCACTCTCCTGCTAGGTTTTTTAAGTAAATCAGTCCAGAATTTTTATTTATTTTTGGTTCCTCTGCCTATGTTCCCCCTTGGTACTGTCCTAACCTCATTTGGAGTTAGCTCGTGCAGTTCCCCCAGCATTATAGGTCCCTCCTTCCCATACTTAGACCTAAGATTGTCTTTCCATAGCTCTCTTTTCCCATCTAGAATCATGGCCCTCCATTCCCCTAACATGGCTCTATTATATGTTTCAAGGTACTTAACTCCAAGCCCTCCCTTTTCTTTTGTTAGACAAATTTTCTCCCATTTATCCATGGGATTTTCTTCTAAGATTGTGATCCCCTACCTAGAAGAATTGTCTTTGGATGCTCTCTAGTTTTAGGATTATGGATATGGGAGCTAGGAAATACCCTTAGTAGTGTGATGGTAGGGATGTGAGGATCGAGTTGATAATTATTTTCTTCCCTCCTATGGATAGGCTTCGATTTTCCCATGAGTTTAATTTCTTCTGAAAATTTTCCACTATTGGTTTCCACATTTATGCTTTTCTTGGGTTGGATCCCACTGGTAGCTCGGGATATGAGAAGGGGATGCTACCTGTCTGACAGTTAAGGGATAGGGCCATATTTTCCAAGGTTTGTTTGTCTATGTTGATTCCCATCAATCTATTCTTGGAGAAGTTGATCTTCATATTAGATAACAACTCGAAGTTGTGTAAGGCACCTTTAATATTGTTGATATTATCCCATGTGGCCTGTCCAAATACGATGGTATCGTCAACAAATTGTAGGTGCAAGATCTTCACTTTCTCTTTACCTATTTCAATTGGACGTTATAGATGTAACTTCGTGGTTTTCTATAGCATCACTGAGAGGCCTTCGGCTACCATGAGGAATAGGAATGGTGATAGGGTATCACCCTATCTCAGACCTCGTTGGGGGATGAATTCTGATGTGGGGTTTTCATTTACTAGGATGGAGTTTGTAATCGACTGCAAACATTCCTGAATCCACCATTTCCAGTAAATAGGGAGTCCTATCTTTTCAATTAAGTCTTGTTGATACCCCAAACTCACCAAGTCGAAGGCCTTTTCAAAGTCTATTTTGAAGACTATGGCTAGTGTATCTCTCCCCTGCAAATCATCTACTGCTTCATTTACTATCAGAACATCATCTAAGATCTGCCTTTTTTCCAATGAAAGGTGTCTGAGTTTGGGAGATTATGCTATCCATTTCCTAATTGAGTCTGATGGCCAATACTTTGGCTATGATTTTGTAGATGCTACCTATCAGGGTGATGGGTCAATAATCAGTTATCTGTTGGGGATTTCTGGTCTTTGGCACTAGGGTAATGTGCGCTGCAATGCCTCCTCGAGGTATTTTGCAGTTCCTGCAAAACTCTTGCATCATTTAGCATATATCTTGCTTCAAGAGTGCTAAGTGATGCTTTATGAATGCAAAGTTCAGGCCATCTGGCCATGGGATCTTATTGCTGCCATAGGACATGATTGCTTTTATGATTTCTTCCTCTGTGAAGGGGGATGCGAGTCTTTGTTTTGCCTGGGGTGATATAGATGTCATTTATAAGTTGCCTAGCTTTGGTCTGTTGTAGTTTGGCTCTAAAAATATGTCCTGGAAGTATGTTGTGAAGTAATCTTTGACACTGTCTACTTCATCCAACCATTTATCCTTGTTCCATATACCCCGGATCTGGTTTCTTGTTCTATTCTGCTTGACATAGTTATGGAAGAATGATGTGTTAGCATCACCTTGTTTAATCCATCTAAGCCTTGATTTTGGGAATCAGATTGTCTCCTCTTGGTGGTTCAGCTCATGTAATCTTCGCCTTATCCGTGCAACTTGTTGTGGGTCACCCTGGCCATTCTCATTCTCATTCTTTGTAGACAGTTCCATCATCTTCAGCTTCTCTCTAAGTTTTTATTTTGTGTAGTACCAGTGGTATTCTCATATTTGCTCCTTGTTCTAATTTTCTCTTTCAATCTTTTGATCTTTTCCTTCATTCTGTAAGCTGCATATCCTAGTACTTTTGTTTCTATCTAGTACTTGTGTACCATGTTGTTGTATTCAGGCATTAGCAACCAGCTATCTCACACTCTAAACGATTTAGGACCCCATTTCTTAATCTCCATTCCGAGCTTCACGGGACAGTGGTCTGAGTCCTTTCTGTCAAGTCCAATTTGTGTCCATTTTTGTTCTCCTAGACATTGGTCATTTATGAGAAATTTGTCTAACCTACTCATAGATGTTAGGGAGTCGGCATACCATCTTTTTTGTTCTCCTTTTTTCATCTTTAAGTCTTGCAGTTGCATGGTGTCCCAAAGTCTCTCGATAACATTATCTCTCTCTCATTTTGCAGCCTTGATGTCTCTTTCCTTTCAGATTTGTCCAGTACTTCATTAAAGTCACCTTTTCTCTTCCCATCCCACTGTGCCATTGAATTATCTGATCCCACTGCCTCTTTTTTGCTGCTAGGTCAGCTGCTCCATAGATATTTATCATGTTGGATGTTATTGTATCTCCTTCCCATAGTTCAACTATTCCTTGGCTCATCCACTATGTTATTTCGTTTGAATTTTTTCTGAATTCCAGATACATAATAAGCCTCCTAAGAATCTACTTGATACTTTATATACCCAGTAAAAAATTTCATCCCTCCAGATGCCTACACACAGTCTCTTTGAAATTGAAACCTTTTTGGTTTCCTGGATACTAAGGAAATCTACTTTGTGTTTCTTGACTAATTTTTTGATTCCATTCCTTCTGTCCTTTCCCCCCAATCCTGTGAAATTGTATGTGGTCAGTTGCATTGATCCACAATTTTCTTTTCCTTGGCCTGACACTCTTTTCTTAACTGATCAACTTCTAGTGTATTTCTCTGCGCTATTTTTAATAGCTCCTTTGTGCTTTGCTCTTCATTCTGCATATGTTGTATGCCCAACAATTTTTCGGTCTTTAGTACTTTTTCTACCTCTAGTTTGATGTTCCTTGAATTTGCAGCCACTATGCAACTGTCAGACATGGATGTTGAAGTTTTTTGGTTATGTTGGTTTCCTTCTGGTTTGTTTTTCCTCGGTTGTGTACTGTTGTCTAACATATTGCTCCATTCCTCTATTATTTGCTTAGACTGCATTGTGTGGTCTTTTGTTTGCCCTTTTTGCTACCCTTCGTTGCTTTTTGAGATTTGCTTATTCTGTCTAGGTTGATAGTTTTTTTCTATTGAAGTGTTGTGCTGAGTCTGAGGCTCCTTTGTCTGTTGCTGGCTTGTGTTAGTGTTCCTCCTTGGGTTTTGTTTTCCTTGTTATCTTTTCTCATTTGATAATCTCCATAATAGTGTGAATAGTTCTTCTGTCAGGTTCTCTGTTAGTTCTTATTCCTCCGCCTCATTTGGGGGTGCTAACTATTCTAGTGTGGAATTAACAGTACGATTTTTTGGTATTATGGTACGGTAATGGTAACGATAATGTGTTACCGTAAAAAATGGTACGGTATCGGTATCGGTAATGGTCATTACCGTTGGCAAGTACCAGTTGTCCACCACTAGATTAACTGTCTCCTCTAATTGTTGTTTGGCTAGTAGTTGGTTTGTAGGGTTATGTTCTTGTTCTTATCACCATGTGCTTGTTCTTCATCACAATGTGTCATACCCTGTATCGGAGTTTCGTCTCCTACTGATTTTTCAAGTTAGTTTCATGTACTCTCTCTTGTTTGCCTTCACTATTGTTGTTCATTGATTCCTTATCTTCCTCGTTCCATTGATTCCTTATCTTTCTCATTCCAATCCATCTGACTTTTTGGCCACCAGTCTATACGTACTGGTTGCCAGAATTTCCCAAAGTTGCCTACCACTGCTTTGTCAGTGTCTTTTCTTGGGATGGTAGTCTTTCTTCCTGATTATTGGTTGAGTGACCTTCTTGGTGTATTGAGTCCTCTGTTTCCTTTTTGTTGTTTCCTTCTGACCACACATCTTCTGAATCACTTAGATCCATTCACTCCTCATATTCTGAGGTTGTGTCTGAAGCAATACTATCTTGCCAGATTTCCTTTTCGAACTTTTTATCACCAACTTTCACAATTTTTAACTTATATTCATGATCATCTATCAATGTGTACTAGTAGCATCTGGTTTGGTTCTGATCTATGTTTATGCTTACTTCCAGTAGGACTTGAGCTGCTACAAGGTAGTTCCTCTTTGTTGTGTTCTCATCTATTTTGATCATTTTTCCCAGTGCTGATCCAATTTCCTCGAAGATATTGTCCTTCCACGCATGGTAGGAGAGACAGTAGATCCTAATCCAAATTAATCTTTCTGTTATGGGATGTTGATCTGTTCATTCTGTCATATATGAGATCCACTGCATAAACCATTCTTTGTCTATGTTAAGCAGCTAGTCCAAATCCTTTTTTTCCTCCGCCCAAATTAATACTTTACCTTCCCCATGGGACTCACCTTCAAATTCAGATAGCCACCTCTTTTCAGTTCAATTTGAAGAGTTTTCCGGCCTTCCTTATCCTTTAGGGTGCCTACTCTACTGTAGTTTAACCATAAGGAATCTTGTCATTAGGTTTTGAAGGACAACTAGGGCTGCTTATTTGGAAACTGAAAATCGGAAATTTTCATTTCCGAAAATTTTCGTTTTCGAGTTTCGTTTTCAAAGTATTATTCGGTATAATGGAACGAAAATGAAAGGCAATTTTCATTTTCGAACTTAATCGGAACCGAAATAAAAATAGGTGATCGAAAATGAAAATTTCTGATTCCATACTCGGAATATGAACTTAATGAAAATGGAAATGGGAATGGATATAGAACATTTTTCACTGCAAAAACGTTTTTCACTGCAAAAAACGTTTTTCATGGCAAAAACGCATACTATGGCAAACAATGAATAGTAATCGAAAATCGAAACGAAAAATTTTCATTTTCATTTCTAATCGAAAATTCAAAATTTCCGATTCCGTTTTCGATTTCGAACGAAAATAGGGTAATTCGGAACAAAAATTTCCTTCCGAACTGAACTGTTAGAAATAAGCCTCACACATATCCGGATGGGTTTCTACATGTTCTGAGATCCTTGTCTATTTGTGTCAATACCACTAGTTCTAACACCAGTCTGGTTTCCTCTCCTATTTGTTTCCAATGCATTATTCTCCATCATTGTCTTAGATCCCCTTCTAGTTGTCAGCGATGGTTCTATTATCCATCTCTCTTCTAGCATATTTGGCCACATTAGCCCTAACCTTGTAGAAACCCATCCGGATATGAGTGAGGCTTATTTCTAACAGATCATTTCAGTCAAACATTGATAAATGTCACAAAACCAAAGTGTAGGCCAGTAAACTATAATTAAATAAATTAAATAAACAAGAAATTCAATTAGAATAATTATTTGGTAATTTGTTAAATATTTTTTGTGAATGCGTAGTTTACGTATATTATAATTAGATAAATTAGGTAAAATATAGTTAGATAGATAATGAATTGAATTATGGCGATAAATTAAATTATGACAATTAATTTCGCGTTTATTAGTTAGGTAATTTTTTGACAATTCAGTTAAATTATGATTATATCCAAACATATAACAATAGTCCATTCCATAAATTAGACAAATTATAAGAATAAAATGTGATTTACCCCCATGTACTATACTTATCGAATAACTTACTCTCCTATACTTTTAAAAGAACTACTTACTCCCTGTACTTTCAAAAGAGTGACTTTACCCCATGTACTTTTAAAAAAGGGTAATAAACACTCTAATAAACATACCATCAGTTGCGGAATGTATAGTGAATCACACTCGGGGGAGTGTGCTTTTTTCGAAAGTACAAGGGGGTAAAATGACCCTTTTGAAAGTACATGGAGGTAAGTTATTCGATAGGTATAGTACAATGTGGTAAACGATTTTTAACTCGAATTTATCTTGATAAATACTCGTAATTTCATCATTTACCCGGTTTTCCCTCGAATTTTGGAAGTAACACTCTAACACTTATAAATTAAGAAATAAATAATGAAAATATTAAATATATGTATATTAGTAAAAAATAAAAATAACATATAAATTATAATAAATAATCATAAATTTGACTAATAGACAATGCTTTTAGATGTAGAATATAAGTGGAATTTAGTTGACAACAGGGTAATTATATCACTTAAAGTGTCCGCACAATTTCATTGTCGAAGTAATTACAAAAATGGTTGTATTATACTCATGGACATATTTGTAATTTTGCAATCTCAAATGTGATCATTCATTCATAACATTAAGGACATATTTTTGTATCACTTCTTTTTCAGATTATTTTTCTCTTTTTTTTTTTTTAGATTATTTCAAAAATAGTGTTTTAAAACTCAATTTCTCCTTTTTTTCTAGTTAAAACTTATTTTTTTCAGAAGTAGGTAGAAAACTATTTTTTTCTATTTATATTTTTAATGATAATTTCATAAATAAATTAAAGTTATCTTACCAAATTTAACTACAAATACTATTTAATCAACTTACAAAATTTGATTACAAATACTATTTCAATAACTTTTTTAATTTTTTCATAATTTTACCAAACACTCAAACAATACAAAATTAAAAGGAGAAGTAGAATCAAAAGGAAAAAATCAGTAGGGGGTACAAAACAGGCCCTTAATCAACTTACAAAATTTGATTACAAATACTATTTCAATAAATTTTTTAATTTTTTCGTAATTTTACCAAATACTCAAACAATACAAAATTAAAAGGAGAAGTCGAATCAAAAGGAGAAGTAAAAGAAGAATCAAAAGGAGAAAATCAATAGGGATACAAAACATGTCCTAAGTTTGGGTATTCAAAATGGATTTGAGTCCGATGTTTGGCTGAAGGTGTTAGAGATTGTAAAGAAAAATATTTGCCTATGGGTGCAAGGCCGGAAGTGGGTGTCGGTGGGAATATTGTTTGCACATTGGCGCATGAATCCTCATCTTTAGTTTGATTTTGGGTTGGGAGCCATGTAGCGCTTTGTTGTGGTAGATATTTTATATTGCTACACTGAATATTTTCCAACATATCTTATTTTTGATGCAATGAATATATTTTGTTGATTAAATTTTTTTATAAGAGTCTGCTATATAAACTTACGGTTAATTTATTTTTTAGCACGATGCCACTTGTATTTCGCAAAAATTCCAACGTTGATTTGATTGGGTATTTTTTTTGCAAAATGCCTTGTTCAGCTATTAAAAATTATTTTAAATTTTCAATTTACGGCCATTTTTTTAACCTTGACGGGTTGCCTCAGTAGTAAGGATTGAGACAATCAAGGCTTGTTCAGAGGTCTCAAGTTCGAATTCTCGTTGGAATAAATGCGAAATTCCCAATCTTGAGCGACTGAACAATTGAGATGCAATAATGGTTGACCACTTTGATGTTAGGCTCTTCCAAACAATAGAACACCTTGATGTTCAACCGAAAAATGACAACATTATTAAACTAATATTAATAATTAATTAAATAAATAAATACTATTCATATAAAAAAGTAAATTTAACAACTATTTTTTTTTGGTAGGTAATTTTAACAACTAGTTAATATAAAATATTACTAAACTAATATCAATACCAGCAAAAAATTGACCGAGAAAACTTACGCGAGGGGCAGCCGAAGCATCCACAATATTAATATTAGATTTTTTTTATATGAATAGTATTTATTTATCTAATTAATTATTAATATTAGTTTAGTAATCTTGTATCTAATTAGTTATTAAAATTACTTGTTTTTATTAGTTTAGTAATCTTGTAATTTTTCAATCGACACCAAAGTTTTCGGTTGTTTGGAAGAGCGGGAGCCTAACATCAAACAGAAATGATATAGTGCACGCCAATTTAGGCGCACGGAACCCACGACAAGGGGTAAAATGGTCATTTTACCCCTGTGTTAAACACTGGTACAGAAACCAAAATAAGGGTAAAATGATCATTTGACCCCTTGTCATGGGTTCCGTGCGCCTGAATTGGCGTGCGCTATATCAGAACTGAATATCAAAGCGTTCGTCGTTTATGAAGAGCCTAATATTAGCGAAACCATTATTGCAACTTAATTGTTCGGCAGCTCGAGTTTACCTATATTTAAGGAGTTCGACTGTTTAGAGCCATCAAACATGGCATTTTACAAAAATGCCCAATCAACATGACATTTTGCCGGTGGTCAACATGGCTGAATTTTTTTTTGCCTAAACTTACGTAAATAAGATTTGACATGCATATAATTTCATGTATAAAACGTAGCAATAGGTTTTTAAATCAAGAAATTGCTGTAAACAACAGGCATCAACTAATTGCACTCTCAAGTAATTCCACTTTAAGTTAGAAAGAGAATAATGAACAAAAGAAAATATGCTATGAATTGAATGTCTAAAAAAGTTGATAAATGCAATAAATGATTGCATGAAAATTTAGGTATGATGAATGTCCTATATGTATAACAAATAGATGGGAAAGAAACATGTGAGAAAGAAAGAGAAAGAGGAGAAAGAAGGAAAGAAACATGTGAGAAAGAAAGAGAGAGGAGAAAGAAAGAAAGAGAAGAGAAAAGAGAAGGAAAAAAAGTTTATGAGATTTTTTTTTGAGAATTTTGAGATAGTTTGTTTGCTATTTTAATATTTGATCTGCATTTATTTACACTTACACAAATAATTCACAACACGTTATCAGCACGGCTCTACTACCGGGCTTCTAGAATTTTCGCCGAGGTAAATTTAATTAATTATTGTTATAATGTCTAATATTTCGAAACTTGAATTTGTGTCTTTGGATATTACTGGGAAAAATTACTTATCATGGATTATTGATACTGAAATCCATCTTGATGCTATGGGTCTTGGAGACACCATAAAAGAAGAAAATAAAGCATCTAGACAAGAT
>JAOWBN010033583.1:0-10210 GCA_028565015.1 Pinguicula moranensis | reverse complement strand
GGAGTTGAAACCTAAATATTAAACTAAACCCTAAAATTTATAAACCTTAAGTTATAATTTAAACTTTAGAGTTTCTTTTTTTGTTATAAATTGGTTAATTTCATTTTTTTGAAAACGTGCATGTTAAAACAGTTTAAACGGATATTCATTTATATAAACAGGTTAAACATATAAATGTTTATATAAAAGTTTTGAACGGATTAAACGAATTAAAACGGTTTAAACGGTTTAATTTGTTATTTTTTTAAAAAATGGGCGAATACAGGACGAAATGATTTTTAAATTGTATTCGCCAGTTGGTTTGGCACAATTAAAAAATGGTCCGATCCAATTTTAATGTTAGAAACCCATTTACAAAAATATCTGGACCGCTCGTATGCCGAACTCTAAGCCCAAATTCAAATGTTTTGGTCAGAGAACGATACTTGTATTTCATGCCACATCCCATCACCAACGTCTTATTTTGTACCCTTCTTTTTTGCTTTTACTCTTATCTGGATTCTCCTTCTCTTTCTTATTTAGTATTTTTTTTGTGTTTAAAAAAATTATAAAAAAATAAAAAGTTAGAGATATGATTTTTTGTGCTTCTACTCTTATAAATTTTTTAAGATAATTTTTATTTATTTATAAAATTATGATTTAAAATAGAAGCAAAAAAAAATAACCTCTTCCCTATTTCAGAAAAAAATAAGTTTTGTTTGAAAAAAAAATTAAGTTTGAAAATATTATTTTTAAAAGAAAATAAAAAAATAGTCTAATTTTAAATATGCACCAAATTTGCCCGACGGTTTTGGGGCACCCTCAACACAGTCCTCCATGTGACCTATACATACAATACACTTTATAATACCGAGTAGAGACACCAAATATCTGCCTGCCCTCCTCTTGGGCAAACAATCCACAAATTAATGAGCTATCACAAAATTCCCAACCCGATTATCTTCTTAATCACCAATTCCAAATTTCTACGCCTGAATCCGCTGTTATCATTCACTCAGAACAATAAATAAACAGGTGTGGCGTGCCGTCGATGCTATACTAGATGGATATCGCCGCCGCCGGCCACCTACTGGCCGTGGCACTGATCATTCTCTCCGCCGCCGCGGACCCAAACGACGAGCTTTGCCTCACTGGACTCAGCCAATCACTGGAGGATCCGTCGGGCAACTTGCAGAACTGGACCAAATCTACCTTTGCAAACCCCTGCCAGGGATTCACCTCCTTCCTCCAAGGCGCCACCTGCAACAATGGTAGAATGTTCAAACTCTCCCTCCCAAACCTCTCTCTCAGAGGCACAATTTCACCGCTCCTCTCCAATTGCACCAATTTGCAAACCCTGGACCTCTCCTCGAACCAGCTCTCTGGCGAGATTCCGGCGGACCTGCAGCATTTAGTCAACCTCGCTGTCCTCAATCTTTCATCCAACCGTCTCTCCGGAGATATCCCGCCGGAACTCGCGCAGTGCGCGTATCTCAACGTCATCGATCTCCACGAAAACCGTCTCTCCGGTCCGATTCCTCAGCAGCTCGGGCAACTAGGCAGGCTCTCCGTCTTCGATGTATCGTATAACAAGCTCTCCGGGCCCATCCCGTCGTCGCTAGCGAATCGGAACGGGAATCTTGTACGATTCAATTCGAGCTCATTCGAAGGGAATAAGGGACTCTACGGTTACCCTTTGCCGGCCAGGAGAAGCAGAGGTCTCTCTGTAATGGAGATTGTAGGAATTGGGCTGGGGAGTGGTTTCATCAGCTTGGTCCTCAGCTTCGCTGCAGTTTGTGTTTGGTTGAGATTTACAGAGAAGAAATTGGCCAATGATGAAGGCAAAATCAGCCAGTTGATGCCAGATTACTGAAGATTTGTAATTTATACTTGCAAAGCTCTCCCTCCTATTTGAGGCAATTTTTGCAGTAAAGTTTATTGAGAATCAATTCAGTTTAATGGACATGTATGTTATTAGGTAGCATTACAAAATGATGCTCATTGGGTAAGTTTCTTACAGGACAAATGTGTAAAGAATTGAACAAAAACTGGAGTTGAGTTTCTGGTTTATTTTTCCGGGTTTCTGATTAATTCTGACCATGTTCTTGTGCAGTTTCCGTCGAACTGTTTCTTGATCTTCCTTGGGCATGCAATGTAGAGTTGAAGTTGTATAGTCGAAAAATAATATAGCGCACGACCCATCTCTGCTAACGATGAGTCTCCGAGCATTTACGAGAGTGATGTGACGAGTCATGAGCTCATCCGAGTTGACTCGAATGCGTCGAATATTGGAGGCAGTTCTGGGATTTAGCTATTACATGTGGTACTCAGCAAATGGGTCGTACGGGTCGTGCGAGGATGGGTCGTGTGCTATATGCAATTACACTACCCAATTTGTATATAGCCATTAATGGGGTCATAAAAATTCAAGCTAACAGAACTAATTGCAATTGAATTTTCAAATGGGTAGGAAAATGACTTTTCCCGGCTACAGCAGTAGCACTAGCTTTGCCAGAATAGTTGACCCCAAAATCTAAGGTGGATGTGGAAGCACTACGGTAGATCGTGAGCCCCACATTTTGGTTCTGTCTTGTTCTTGAAGATTCTATTTTTATTACATGTCACTATCCGAACAAGGGTATTCTAAAAATTTAGGGGCTAATTTTTTTTAAGGGCATTAACAATTTTTATTTTTATTTTTATTTTTGTAGGATGAGGCTTGGACCTTTAGGGGATAGCCCAGGGACACTGGAGCCAGGCCCCCTCTACCCTCGTTCCGCCCTTGGATCCAAAAATATCTAGTTGATTATTATGTGATAGAAATTCTGAATCTGATAGATATGCAATGAGTTCTATTCTACTAGGGGGATTTGGGGGTTTGGGCGGGAACCTTTCATTACAAGTTATAAGTGGGGTTGTTACTTGTAGATGGTGTCTTTAGTTAAATATAATCGGAATAGAAACTTAGGAAATCAAGGATATAAATTTAGGTGAACAAATCTTTTGTATCATTATCGTGTTGGGGGTATCATTCTCCTACTACTAAATTTCATCCTATTATTATTATTATTTTTTCTTGATGATTATGTAATACCTAACCACGAATGCACTACAGTTTCATTGCACGTCTCATTAGGATTAAGAAAACCCTGAAGATAATCCAAGTCAAAATCATACGCGGACAGGGTAGAAATTAGAATTTCTAACAAGGGATGGTGATCCAAATTGGGGCACCATTGCTTACGGGTTAAAATGGGGGATAGAAACAATTGTGCCAAAACTTTCTTTGACCATAGTACAAACATCAGAAGTTGGGGGCCATTTCTCTATTTATGAGGGTTGGAGGAGCATTTATGAGTTTTGAGTTATGTGAAAAGACAAAAAAATTGGTAGAGTTTGGTTTGACCATTATTGGGGAATTTATGATTTTTAACTAAAAGAAACGGGGAATTTATGATCCTGATGGATTTTGCAGATTTCACACTATGGGGCTTGCTTTCTATGGAACATGAAAAATGATATAGCGCATGAATTTTGAAGTGCACAAATCGCAAGAACGGGACAAAATGATCGTTTTACCCTCGTGTTAAACACATGGTCCCTATTTAAGACAGTGACAAAATGATCATTTTGCCCCATTCTCGCGATTCGTGCACTTAAAAATTCGTGCGCTATATCATTTCTCGTGCAACATCCCTCCATCTCGTGGATAATTCCAACTATAGCGGGATTATTATCATTTTGCTTCGTGGATAACAAGAGCATTTGTGTCGGATTGCGTAATTCAATATTTGGTAATAAACAATTTTTCGTGTTGTCTTGTTCACTAAGAAAATTCGATAGCTCTAACCCACCGTTTGGTGAAACTATATTACACAATATTATTTCAGCCATGCCATTAAACGCTTTTGACAGATTAGAAATTAGAAAGAAAAAACAAAACAAAAAAAACACAGTAGTTCACCTTCTTAAACAAAATCTTTGGAAATTTTGCTTATCTTAAGTCAGGAAACATTTAGAATCTTAACAATTAGCCAAGTAGTGTAAACACAAAGAGGGATTTCATCACTATAGGTATAGATATTTAGTTGCATTCATCACTATATTGGTTAAGATTATAGAGATTTAGTTGCATTTTTTTAAGTAATCATTTTTCTATCATATTAGATAATTAAGATATCCAACACATCTCCCCCAGCAAGTCCACAGAACTCAAGGATGACCGAAAGATTTAAGCCTCCAATTTGTAAGACAGAAAACAAAAGGGTGTCTATACCATACTTTTTGCAACCCATCGTCGAAACTTAGCGACGGATGTAGATGACTAAAGCATATTTTCAGGCTATTGGGAGGAGTCGTTTCGCAATGAAGATTCAATGTGGATGACCAAACGCCTCCACCGGTGTTCCAAAATCCGTTGCAGTAAGTCAATGTTCCTAGTCCTATTTTTTTGTATGTTAGAAAGTTTCCTATTGTTAAATGTGTTCAATGTACTAATTTTCATATATAACAGTAAGAGGGCGTGCCCAAAAAATATGGATGAGGATGGCATGATTGGGTGGATCTTGTTGTGAAAGAAGGCATATCAGACAGTTGCTGCCAAGCATGATGTTTAGTTTTTGTAGTTATACACTTTAGCGCTCTTGAACTTGGCATGTGTTTAGTTTTTGTAGGTATGCACTTCAGTTTAGTTTTTGCATTATGAACCTCAGCTATGAAAGATGACATTTTCTATGTTGTCTTTAAATAGTCCATTTTTGGATGAACATACTCAACGTTGTTGTGGCTGATGTATTAGCCTGTTAATATATGTGGAACTTATCTGTGCATCATGAAGTAAATAAACTTCTTTATCTGTGTAACGTGGAAGTAATTGTAAGATAAAAACGGAAAATACTCTTTGTATTGAGTCTTCTTCACTCTTAATCTCGTGTCAATACAACTCTTTTTATAGGACGAAACTTAGACATACAATAATACAACAATTCATAAATGAAAGCATCATTTCTTGGCAATAAATATTGTCTGCTACCAAGTCTTGAGGCGTGCAATGTTGTCTGCTACCAAGTCTTGAGGTGTGCAATGAGGCGGCAAGAGGTTAAATAAGGCGGCCCCACTTATTGACTTTAAAACACTCCTCCTCAAGATGAGCGGAATATATCAACTAAGCCCATCTTGTTACAAAATCTTTTATGATCTAGGGGATTAAGACATTTAGTCAACACATCATCAACTTATTCTTTGGTGACAATGTGACTTAGTTCCAACAACCTGCTATTTAATTTTTCTTCGATGAAGAACCTATCAATTTCCACATGTTTGGTTCTATCATGTTGTACTAGTTTGCTGTCACACCACAATTTTAATTTTGGATTTGCATCTATCTTGGGTTCAACAAGTATTGATCTCAACCAAATCTTCTCAGTAACACTCAGGCCATTGCTCTATATTCTGGCTCAGATGTGGAACGAGCCACTACTGTCTATTTTTTACTCTGCCAAGAGACTAGATTGTCTCCTACAAACACGCAATAACCGGACGAGGACCATCTATCATCAGCACAACTAGTCCAATCTGAATCGTAGTATCCCTCGATATTCAGATGTTCATTCTTTTTAAAGATCAACCATTTTCCTGACCCATTCTTCAAGTATCTCAATATCTGGTGTATAGCATCCAGGTGACCCTTTAGAGTCATGCATATACCTACTAACCATACTCAAAGCAAATGATATATCTGGTCGAGTATGATTCACGTATATAAGTCGACCTACCAACCTTTGATACTGCTCCCTATCAACTGGTTTGCCTGCTTCTGCACTCAACTTCAGCCTCTGATCAATCGACATTTTTTGTGGGCTTGCAACCCAACATACATGTCTCTTGGAGAAAAACTAGAACATACTTTCGCTGGGATAGAACAATTCCCTTGGGCCCACGATATCTCAATCCCAAGAAATTACTTCAACTAGCCCAAATCCTTTACCTCAAACTCCTTGCCCAGTCTCACCTTCAGTTTTGCAATTTCGCTGTCATCATCATCAGTAATGATCATGTCACCCACATATACTGCTAGCACCGTGATATGACTCCCATCCTGCCTGAAGAATACAACATGGTCGACATTTGTTTGCAGATAAGCCATACCAATCATGGTCTTCCAGAATCTGTCAAACCAGGCTTGAGGAGATTGTTTCAAACCATACAATGATTTTTCAAGTTTGCAAACCTGACCTTCAATCTGAATGGTGCCAAATCCCGGAGGAATCTCCATGTACACTTCTTCTTTCATATCACCATGAAGAAATGCATTCTTCACGTTGAGCTGATGCAAGTTCCAGCCTTTATTCGCTGCTATAGAGATCGGAGTTCTAACTGTGCTCATTTTTGCCATGGGTGCAAACGTTTCATCCTAATCAATCCCATGCACTTGGCTGTATCCTTTGGCCACCAATCGTGCCTTATAGTGCTCCACTCTACCCTCGAGGTTCTGCTTCACAGTAAATACCCACTTACATCCAACAACCTTCTTACCAGGTAGTAGTGGAACAAGACGCCACGTCTTATTCTTTGTAAGAACCTCAAGCTCCTCTATCATTGTCGCTTTCCATCTCGAGTCTGCTTTAGGCACCTGCAAACACTTAGGAATAGAGACAATGTCCAAAGATGCAATGAATGCTCCATGCTTAGGAAGCATATGAGAGTACGAGGTAGAATTAGAAATATCATGGAGATGAAATCTATCAGAAGAAAAATCATATCTGTTTGGTGGAACCCCTGCATTGTTGCGAATGATTCTCCAAACAGTAATATCATGGACAAGAATATTAGTAGGAGGAAAAGGAATATCAGTTGGACGAGTAGTGTCACCTGGAGATGAAGATGAAGGTGTCCCCAGAGTCAAAGCAGACAAGGACCTTGGGCATGAGACTGGAGCAGGTGACTCTGGAACCTCTCTAGTCTTCTCTCTCCTCTGCCATCGAGTATGAGGATAGTATCTCGTATATACCAATGACGGCTCCCCCTGGATTGAAATCTTGCTCTCTACTGTACTCGACTTACTCGTCGGTAAATGACAAAAAATATATCCCACTCATACTATCACATGTCCCCCTTTATCACTAGACTCTCATCTCTGTCATTTTTACCAGTCTCTCCCTCTCGTCGTTTACTATCAGACGATCCCTCAAGGAGTGAGTAGAACCCCTGCTGAAAGTATGGCTCATGCTCCAAAAAATAATTGGACTCCAACACACATATCCCTTTTGGGTCGCAGTGTATACCACGAATACACTCTTGATATCCATTGGATCAAACTTTCCAACCCCTGACCTATTATCCTGTACAAAACATACATAACAAAAGGTTCTCAACTGAATCATGTCTCCTTTTGTACCATTCCACATTTGAAACGAAGACTTCCAATCTAACACTCGATATGGTATCCGGTTAATCAGGAATGTGGCTGTAAGAACTGCTTATCCCCACAATTATTTTGGGACATTCATGGTGAACATCATACTTCTAGCCACCTCAAAAACATGCCAATTTTTTTTCTCTCAGCTACCCCGTTTTGCTCTGGTGTGTATGGGCAGGTATTTTGATGCTTAATACCTTGTGATAAAAAATATTTTGTGAATGCCCTGTTGGTGTATTCTGTCCCATTATCAGATCTCAGCCCCTTTACTGTTGCACCATATTGCGTTGGTACTCCTTTGTGAAAATCCTTGAAACAGGCAATGACATCACTCTTGTTTTTCATCAAATAGAGCCAAGTGACACGGGAACAACAATCAATGAAAGAAACAAAGTAACGAAATTCATTTAGTGTGACTGTTGGACAGGGCATCCATACATCTGAATGTATCTGATAGAATACTTTTGAAGCATGCTAATGATGCATGAATTGTTGCATATATCTCTTTATTATGTAATGTTTTAGATAGTATTGTTGCACCCTTGTATGGTTCAGAGAATTTGACTAAAAAGGCTGCATTACCACCTAATCAAGGCTGCCATGGTCAATCTAAAGCTTCAAGAAGAACAAGATGCAACAACAACAAGAAGAAAGAAGATGGAAATTACTTGCTCATGCTTCAAAGATCAAGATGTTAACTTGCTCTCGCTGAATCCTATGATCATGAACACAAACTCAGGGGCCATTATCACTCAGTTGCTGATGTTCTGAACCTAGTTGATCATGATCAGAAGCTGAAAAACAGCAGCAACAAGTTCAGTTGCAGAAAAAATAGAAAATGTAGTAACAAGCCAAGTTGATCCTGAAGCATTTTCCATGGACTACTATAAGCAATTCAGAATGATTTATCATGATCTACCTGAAGCCAAACGTTCAAATGCATCTCAGGTACACACGAAGCTCTAATACATGGATTTCATCATACCATGAGCTCAAGAAAAATGCTGGAAGTAGCCAACTCGACAGACCTGAAGAGCTGTCGAAAAAATAGTTGGCAGTTTGGTTGCCTTACTGGAAATCTCAATTTTCTGTCTATGTTTTCAAGTGTTCCCTTGCGCGTGCTGCTAGAAAACCTATAGAAAAATACATACAAGCCATGTCCAAGAGAAATCAAGAGGGAGATTTGGTCAAAAACAACCAGCAAACAGCTTCCATGGCATCCCTACTTTCAAGGGATTTGTTACTATCTTATCTTATCTATTTTTGAGTAATCTTGCTGTATATAAAATACAGGGGTCATAATTATAGAAGGAGTGGAGAGTAGAGGTCGAGCTAGGAGAAAAAAAATATGTACTTACCTTCAGAAAAAATCAGAAACACAAAGTGCAAAATTTCTGCACCAAAGTAGAGTAGATTGCTTCCATGATGTTGTTTGCTGAAATCTTGTTGTTGCTCTCAGTTATGCTTGGATAGATATCTCATTCTTCTGCTAATCTGATGTCCTGAGATTGCCTAAACAAGTTGGTAAGGTGTAAGGTCAGAAAAACAACACAATGGTATTGATTTTAAGTTTGTATAAACACTTGTGCATGTTTTTATTTTTGTTGTTTTAGATTGGCCATCTAAATTGATAAAAACTGAACCATCAGCTAGTAGGTACTTAGATGGGTCATTAGTTCATCTAAGCCTTATAAGATAGCAACTTCTTCAATCAAATAGGGCGGTTAGTCTATTTCTTTGAAGGAGCAACTAAAAATCATAGGTGTAAAGAAATGAGTTTCGGTTAGAGCTTTTAGATTCACACACTTAATGAGGTTTCATTGATCTTAATATAGCTCTGATTAAGGGGTGAATGTGTTAACTACCTGGTTAAGGAGTTAGGATATAAATAAGAGAAGTTGTGGTTTAAAAAACACACATTAAGTGCCATTGAAAAACAGATAAGTGCACCTATGATCCAAGTTGTTTTATGGCATGATCTCATGGATTTAAGTTCAGCCGAAGTGTGTTCCTTCCTTCATATTTCATCTAGATTTCATTAGTTATAATTTCAGTATTTTATTGATCAAAACCCCCCCTCAGTTTTGAGTTTTGACAGCAACAAGAATCAAGGCCAGAGCAGTGTAGATTTCACTACCTTTCTCAGTGGATTCGACCCTGATCTCTCCACTTGCTACCCCTTATCTTGTGTAATACAACTCATGATACTTTTGAGGCATTTTTCCAGCCACGACAATGGAGAAACCAGCCACCGATAATAGTAAGACTTGTTCGTTTGGAAGTATTCAACTAGTATAAATATTGAGATATGTAGGATTTGAGTTGTACCCCTTCGATCATGTAGATCTAAATAGAGTCATTACCTTTGTTGGTGGGGATACTTGATAGAACACGAACCAGGAGGCTACCAGAGTCCCCTCATAATCCACAAACTCAAAACTCTCCCACAGAGATGGCGAGGCAGCAATTCGAGAGAACACTGTATTTGTTATAGTTTCTCGGTACATGAGAATTAAGTGGCAGAATCCTCGTATAAGGCGCCTACTGCGTCCTTCGTATAGGAGTGGAGACAGAATCCCACATTAATTAGGATAACAGAATCGTACCCTAATTAAGATTCTTAATATTAGGTAATTAATAAATAATTATTTAAATACTAATTAATTTAATTAGACAAAACGTATTTTGTCTAACGGATCCAAAGAAAAGTTTCATACATGAGTTGAACTTCTTGAGAGAGTTGTTACTAAGTGTGATCGTGTACTTTTTTTTTTTTTTTTTTTTTTTTGGCCAAAAAAGTAATTTTTTTATTAA
>JAOWBN010033572.1:0-10210 GCA_028565015.1 Pinguicula moranensis | reverse complement strand
TTTTTTCAACGAAGTTTTCTAGATCCATCCCCTGGGCATCATATTAGTTCAATGAGCATTCTTTTGCAAATCCCACAGTACGTGTTTGTGGGTACTTCGTAGGTGTTCATCTATGTTGGGCAGCTGGAGTTTTTCAACAGTGAGCGTCAGATGGAATCAAGAGCTTGGGGAGCTTGATGTGCATGGCGTCTATGTCTTTGGGCAAGGGCAAATGCAGAAAAATTTATTAGGGGGACCAATGTTTTCTTAGAGGGGAGTATACAAAAAAAAACATTTTAGAGGGGTATAAAAGAATTTTGAGGGGTAAATAGTTTTTTTAGGGAGGCGATATAATATTTATAGGGTGATGATAAAATAATTTACCTGTTCAACAATTATGAAAATAATAATAATTTTATCAGCTTAAACAATAATAACAAAATAAAAGTTAAATCATTTAATACTACCTAATTTGTTTATACAAATATTTCTTAAAACAGATTTACACGAGTAGAACAAGTTCATTAAAAAGAATTGAAAAAAAAATCATAAAAAATTTATTGAACTGAGACAACAATAATTGAAATAAAACCCAATTCAAATTAGATCCAGGATAGCTATGACGTGTTCCAAGGTGTACACCACAAGGATGAAATGACATGCAACCCAATAAGGGGCCAACGACAAGAGTTAGGGACAAATGATTGAGGGAACAATCAAACAATGGAACCAAGTATCATTTGGTGAAGAACCAACAACACTCTATGATACGACTCATGCTACATCTCAAGGAGCAAAACCCAAAGGTGATGAATCCCCTAAAACTACCAAGTGGGCCGAATGCAAGAGCAAGGGTGAAAAAGGATCAATGAAGACCTTGTGGGGTTGATCCAACAAGCAAGGGCTGAGGCAATCCAAGCAAGACACGACCCATTGGGTCTTACAAACTTAAACGGTGGCCTATTCTTCAAACTAGCAAATGTGAACACATTCATGGCTATGCATGTGTAATTTTCGATCAATAAAGTCATGGAGCTAAGAAGGCTTGTGATGTAGAACCAACTGCACTACAAGGACCCGGGGCCGATAAGGGCAATGAGGATGCAAAACGAGAACTCGAGGCTAAAAAGGATCCATTAGCTTGGTCGAGTGGTCCAATCACTCGTTCACAGGCTAAGCTATTTAAGGAGAAACTTGTCGGTTTAATACAAGGCTCTTGGACATTAAACCACCATGGAGGGTTTGGCCCAATGGCACAAGACAATCAAAATCACCTTCTTAACGTGATTGGGCCGAAGCAAGCCCATGCATGAAGAGAAGTCATGAAGCCCATCCAATTACATGTGTTGTCTTGGTCAAAGGATGCATTCAAGGATGGATCAAAACTCTAGGAGGCCATGGAGTTGAAAGGCTATGTCTTGAGCAAAAACCGAACCAAGAAGGTTGAAGGATATTAAGCTAGAAATCAAAATCCTTGGTCAAACTTTGTCTTTAATGCATTCATGAATCTAGATTAGTATGATTAATATGAACCTGGTGGTCTATAAAAGGGGCCTTTGGTCGAGTTGGTAGAGGTAGGTTTTGTTGATATTAGATTAAGAATTGTGATAATTGAGTTCTCCTCATCTTTTATGAAAAATCTGCTTCGACTTATTTAAGTTATAGTTTCAAGTTCTTAGGGGCGTCAAGCAATGACTTATCTTCTTGATCTAGGTTGAGATAAATTCTCCTCTTAGGTCTTTGAGTGGCATCCTCCTTTTTGAAACACCCTAAACAAGTAGGTTTAGTTCCCACCTCTTGGATTTTGAACCACCAATCATTAGTATTAGATTTAGTTATACTTCTTAGCTAGGTTCATATAATCCTATATGGAAATTACCAACACTGGTTGCTAAAATATGTTAAAAGGAGTTTGAGAACTCAAAACCCACGAGGGGAAAAAAATTGTCGTCGAGCCCTAAATAGAAAATTATTGTGAAAAAAAGAAAAGAGAGGGAACCTTTTACATTTATATGGTGAGGAGAGGGATAGTTTGTAAATTCAGATATAAGTTTGTGCACAAAATAAATTTACAATAAAAAATAAAAATTTGGGGGGACCAAGGAGCCTAAATCCCAGGGGTACGATTACGATTTTGACGGTGGTTGATTTTGTGGTGTATGTAGGGTTTGCAAGGTTGTATCAATGTGCTGGAGAGGGAGAGCAAGTTGAGGGATTTTTGAAAATAGTTAGTTGATAATGTTTGGTTGGCTTTGGTTTTAATTGGGGATTGGTGTGAAATAAAATCGTGTGCTTAAAATTGCATTTCCTCGTGATGATTAGATATTTGAATTTAAAAATAATATATGAGAATTGAAGGTTATATATGAGTTTTCAGGTTCAATCTGTGATTCTAATTTTTTGACTTATTGATTAAAAAAAATTGTGATTTTAATTTTGATATATTTGGCGCCTTTGGTTACAAATCAAGATATTTTGAAAATCGAGTTAGGAGTAAAATTATGTGTGCAGTGTTTGCAAGCTGATTCTTATGGGGTGTTTGCAAGTTCTTGTGCTTATGTAGAAGTAGCTTTTTAAAAGGTCTTTTGAAAAAAGGAGCTTTCATTAATAAGTTGGAAAGTGTTTGCAAAATAGGTTTACAAAAAAAAGGCTTTTCCGAAGCAATCACAATATAATTTTGAACTTTGAACTTTTTTAGGCTTCACTGTAAATAACTCAAAAACTGTTTTATCGGTCGAAAAGCCAAAAACAATTTTGTAGAAGAACTTGCACAGGCACACTAATTGAATATTTGAATCTTCTCAAGTGGTTGAGCACCCTTCATAATAACGGAAAATATCTGAGTTTCAATACCCTGCAAAGATATTGAGGAAAATGTGTTTATTTAACATATAAAAAATTATATGGAGCTCGTATAATTGAGCATATTGTACTACTCAAACCTATGATAGAGAATCACGAGAGAGATGATTCTGAGAACACCACCGGTGCCACATTTGGCAGCGGGCAGCCTAGTGATCCGATGGCACCCAACGCCCCTTCTCATGTCGAATCGCCTGATCAAGAGGGGGAATTCATTTACCCCAAGAAACGGCATTCGAACCCAAACAAACAATCTATGCAAAGCACAAAAAACACGCGAAATTCACGATCCAGAGGCCCTCTGCCTCCTTACATCCGCCGTATTCGCAACGAGACAGACTCCTTTTTATTTCTCAAATCTCCCAGAGACGTGCGGCGAGCCGGAGATGCACAAGGTCTTTGCGCCTTATGGCTGGGTTAGAGACCTTTTCATCCCCAAATACCAAATAGGCTGTCGCTATGGATTTGTGCGATTTGCCCCTTTGATGAATGCTGCAATCCTTGAGCAACAACTCGATGGCATATGGGTTGGAAACCACCATGTTGTTGTGAACAGGGCAAGATATACTGAATTTGATATTAGGCCACGACTGAAAATGCAAGAGAGAGACACTGATGACCGGAAACTAACTGATCGTCCTTATGAACCTGAGACATTGTTGGTTAAGTTTTGTAAAAAAACGGCATATTACGACTAGCTGGCTCATTGTTTCATCACAGTTCCGAGTCGGGGAATTGAACTGTCCTCTATCTCAGACAGTCTGAAGACGGCGGGTTTTGATTATGTGAAGTTGGTGATGTTGGAGGGTGGTGAAACGTTATTGCGCACAAACACAAATTTGCTTACAAAGGCCATTGCTGTGGATCCGACTGTTAAAACCAAGTTAGGATTGTGCTATGTACACCCATGGACAAAATCAAATCACCTAACATCCCGTTTTGTGTGGCTGCAAATTCGTGGAGTGCCACTCCACTGCTGGCATCCAGAATTCTTTGATGTAGTTGCTAGCAGATTCGGAACAATGGTGAATGTTGATCAGCATACTTGCGAAGGTGATAGCATGAGCTTTGCCCGTATACAAGTTAAAGTGGAAGGGAGGTTGTTCATTGATGATGTTGTTCAAATAGATGTAGCAATCGAGGAAGACTCCAATGACACACGAGAATTTCACTGTGCGGGTAGTAGAGGAGTTGGGACCACTACGAAATAAGATGAAACAAGTGTGGATGCCGGTTTAGTACTCTGCAATGCATAATGATGAGACTGAATTCCCACCTCTGCAGACTAAGAAGCTAGACCTCCCACCTCAAGCTCTTATTCCACCTACTACCGCAGAAAATTTTGCTCCAACTAATGCGGTGAAACAGACAGACAACTCACCTCAAACAGAACTGTTGGTTGGCTCTTCTATTGCTTTATCCCCGTTTCAGCCAGAGAAATATGATACTGGCCAGGATTATGGTATAGGGCTAATAGGGACATGCCTCTTCAAAACATATGAATAATGAGGCGCTATTATTGAGTCCGGATGTGTTTGATCTTAGACCGATAATTGAAAGAATGAGTGCTATGATGCGGCGACAGAAAAAACTTAATCTTACTCCGTCTGAGCCTGATGCTAAGAAGAGACAACATTCTCAATTCCTTAAGCTGTTGCAAGATACAAGGAATTTTTTATTATCAAGAACTAGTCTTTGAAAACTTTCGGCTTGAGAATCAACCTACTGATGCAATTGTGAATTTTACACAAAACAATGTTGTGAATGATGATTTTAAATCTCTGGAGGACATACATAGAACATCTACTGAAATCTGGGAACTTGGAAAACAACTGGGCACGGTCACTCATAAACTAGATTATGTCACAATTTGACAAATAGTGGAACTGGAAAAGCGTGATCTGGAATCAGCAGGGATCAAACTAAATTCAAGGGGAGAAAATGCAGTTTCCAATGAAAATTCTCTCCATTAATGCAAGAGGAATCTCTCGCCCGGGGTGAAAGCAGGCAATTAAATCACTGGTCCGGAAAAATGATATTGGTTTCTTATGCGTGCAAGAAACAAAAAAAAAAGAACCTGGAGTACCTAAATGTCCATCGTTTATGGTATAACAATAATTTTCGTTGGGCTTATTGCCCTTCGGTGGGATTATCTCGAGGTATTCTTTCTATGTGGAATGCGAACAAGCTTATTGTACAAGAAGTTAAGGTGCAGCCATAATATTTGTTGATTAAAGGTTTGTGAATTGATACAAATGTGCAATTGGTGATAGTCAACGTATATGCCCCATGTACCCCTTCTGCCCGTAGACTTTTATGGGAGAATTTATTATCTATAATCTCAGTTGCTCGAGGCTCGCCATTATGTTTAGCAGGAGATTTTAATTCGACATGATCAATAGATGAGAGATTACAATATGTGGGTTCCCCTTCGGCTGATATGCTGGCTTTCGGCGATTTTATTCCATCCTCTGAGTTACTTGATTTACCATTACTTCACCACAACTTTACATGGATGAACGGACGAAGTGCAAGCCACATTGATCGTTTTCTTATTTCTGAACGTTGGTTGTCTCTCTGGTCTGATATTCAGTAACTTGCACTGGATAATACGATTGCTGATCACCATCCAAACTTTTTTTTTTCGTTAAGCCAAATTTCATATAACAAAAAGTATTTACAAGCAAGAAAACTATACAAAATTAAGTACACCACAAAAGTATAGACCAAGACTAAAAATTCCGTTGAGCACTGTTTGAAACCTTGGTCATGAGTTCTATAACCTGCCTTTCCATCACACTCTATTATAGCTAAAGGTGAACGGCTACAGGCTCCCCTTGCGTCATGAATGCACAAGCATCTCGGCATTAAAATCATTGCCCATATCCGATCTTCACCAAACAAGTTATCTTGGCTATCACATTTCGATACTCCATTTTAGGAGTATCGGTACATAGCTTCTTCCTGTTTGGTGAACTATCCCTGTAATGTATAGAGAGTAACCGGTTGAGCAAGGCTATATACCTCACTAGGAAGGTAACCAACAACATATGTCACAAGCTTTGGGTGACTATCTCAGCACTGCATCTTCATTGAAGGTGATGTCATCTCATTAAGCATCGGATTTGTTGAGGTTAAGTGCCAAAGTGCAGTTTGCGGGTGTGAAGTTGCAAGCACCGTACTGAGACTACATTCAGATCCTTGTGTGCAAATGAGAATTCTGCCTATTGTGTTGGAGTTGAAACGGTCATCCTCTTGAAGATAGTATGTCTCTGAGCAAGTCTAAAACACATCCCCATCCTATCTGCCTTCTATTAACATAACAGAGTACAAAAGTCTTCATTGAGCAGGGGGATTTTTTAGCTGGCACCGTGGACTTGTGGTAAAATCTACAGGACTCTGAATGACCTCATAGAAAGCTCTTCCTCGGTTTCTCCAGAAAGGCTGGCTGAAAGTAGGCCTTGAAAACATTGCATGATTGGCCCAAGCGATGATTGTCTTAACAGTTTTTCCAGGAATTGAAGTTAGAAAAAGATATGGCTGGAGAGGACGTTTCCTAGCAGCGTGAGGCTACACCAGGGAGAAGGGTTGGTGATTATTAGAGTGGTTGTCCACCTTAGTCCTCCCATCCCTACCTGTACCACAAAATGTTTTAGTAATGAAAGGTATATTAAGACTCTTTGAATTACTCTTGAGATTAAGCATCAATTTTTCGAAGAGTAGTATTCTAGGCATTCACCTACCGGAGCATGTAATTGAAGATTTTGCATCACTTTTACATTGCTCGATCATGACACTGCCCTTTGATTACCTGGGACTTCCAGTGGGATGCAATCCGAGGCGAATTAAAACTTGGGATGCTCTTCTTTTTAAGATGAAAAACCTATGCATAAATGGGAAAATTGGTTGTTACCTTTTGGAGGCCGAATTACCTTGATAAAGAGTGTTCTATCGAGTATGTCAATCTACTACTTCTCGCTATTCCGAGCACCGAAAGCAGTCATACGGAAAATGATACAAATTTGCAGTAATTTTTTGTGGACAAATAAGAAAGGTAGCAAGCGCCCAATCCATTGGGTGAGTTGGGAAAGTCTTTGCAAGTCAAAGGAAACTGATGGAATGGGAATTATTCGTCTTGATGCTTTCAATGTTGCCCTTCTAGGCAAATGGGCATGGAGACTCCGGATGGACGGCCCGTGCCCCTGGCGGACGTTAGTCGAGGATCTTTATCTATCTACACCTCTTGCACTTGGAGACTGGAACTTATTATCCCTGTCAACTAAAGATTCTAAATGGTGGCAGGATATATGAAAAAGTGCATGTGCAGCGCATTGATTTAATGCTAATATGATAAAATAGGTGGTATCTGGGGCTCAAACCTTATTCTGGGAATCTACATGGTTGTATGATCAGGCACTGTCATCCATATATCGTCGGTTGTATGCTGCCATGTTGAATAAACAGGCGACAGTGAGCTCGAAGTGGATAACTTCGGGCAATATAGGAAGGTGGTCATGGCAATGGATGCGCCCGCTGAGAGGCATGGAGGATCATTGGCTTTCTGATTTAGAGTTGCAGTTGAAATCAATTTCTCTCAGCCCCGACGATGATTATTGGTCTTGGACAACTGATTCATGTGGTAAATACATGGTGAGGTCTGCCTACAGATGTATTCGGCGAGAGTAATGTGGGGGAAGCAAACGCCTTTCCGTGTCTCTACCTTTTGTTGAAGATTAATCCCAAACCGTATTGCTACCATCGAAAACTTATCTTTCAGAGGATTAGATTTCGGGCCGGGTGTATCGGTGTGTCCTTTCTGTTTTATTGGGATGGATAACACGTCTCACCTTTTTTTTACTTGTTCGGAGATATACTCACTATGGTCTGCAGTGTATGGTTGGCTTAACGTGCATTATATTGGGTGTAGCCATCCTTTTGATCACTATGTCTCGCATATGGGCATCAGATTGTGCCAGGGAAGTCGAGAATTCTGGCGAATAATTTGGCATTGCACAGTGTGGAAAATATGGAAAGCGCGGAATGCTTCGAGATTTCACAACAGCTCGTACAATTGTTCGAAGATACTAGAGCAAATACAAATTAACACCTGGTTCTGGCAGACTGCTCATGTGAAACAAATCCCGAAAACCTCATTATCTGACTGGATTATTCACCCATGGCTATGTTTCATCTGCTTATTTATAATCATGTGTATCTCTAGCTATTTCTGGGATATGCCCCAAATTTTTTTGTAACATTATAGTCTTGTGAAATTCACCTACTCAAAAAAAAGAATGTCAAATAGGGCATTGTAGGGGGCAAAAGGCAAGTAGATGGGCCAGAACATAAGGGTCACCACCCACTATTATTTTTTTGACTCGAGAAATTATATAAACCTTTTAATAATCACCATCCGAAACATTTTCAAATTTTCTAAAAATCTAAAAATTTGACTAATATGCAATTTTAACTATTTATCATCACAATTTTTTTAAATATGTGCATTAGGATTACTAGATAAGTCATCGTGAGGCTGGTAAGGCCAAACGGCCATGTCGAGCGCCTGTACCGAGCGGTTGTTGAGTGCACGTGCCGAGCAACTGTTGAGTGCACGTGCCGTGCGATAGCCAAGTCCCATGCCAAGCAACTACCGAGCGCCCGTGCTCATGGGCCATAGCGAGTGCCATGGGTGGCACGGTTCATCGTTTGATCCCCCGCACGAAGTTTACACTTCACACAAGTCAAGCCTTAATCAAAGACTTGGATGTTGCAAACTACACAAGGAAAAAAGAAACGTTTTCTAGTTTCTATTAATTACTACATCTACTTTAACAGTTACAACAGTAGTTTCCAGTTCCAATGTATGAACATATCCACTTTTGCTGAAGTTTCTGTCACTTTGCTGTCAAGGAACTAAAGCGGACAATCTGATTAACATCAACTGCAGGTGATTTGAGGAAGTACAAGTTACTCCCACCAGAATAATGCATGCAACCATAACAAAACAGAAAAGCAGGAAACATATGCAGCCCCTTACAAGCTCACCTCAGATTGAACCAAAGAACTGTTCCAATGATGTCGCCTCGAAGACATTGGTGGCATATCGTTCAAGCCTGGCAGACGAGACGTAAAGTTGATACTTGATGAATCTCTGCGGAGATGGAAGGAAATAAGGTTGTTAAATGAATATTGCAAGATGCAAAAATAAGGATCATCTGTGAATTGGGATCTCTGAAATCTACTGAAAGAAGAAATTGAGAATCAAAACCGCCTTATACACAATGCATCGTGAAAAAGACCTGGACAATAAAGAAATATTACATTCTAAAACACTCAAGAAACCAAGTCTAAAAATAGAGATGGTAATATATGCGGGGAATTGTTTTGTGAGCCCTGGATTATAGTATCCCAACAGTATCACATAAATCAATAAGCGCATCCAAAGTTTCATTAATCAAGCAACTGAAATAAGAATTTTCTCTAGTGAACAGGATAAAGATAACAGGAAAAAGTAGTTTATACATACAGACAACTGGGTAACTATTTCAGGATTTGAGTCTATATGCCAATCAGGTTCCAATTGTCTGACGAAAGATGCTCGACCATTCTCTGTGCTACAGAAAAGAACCTGAAAATCATATATCGAAGGAACTTATACATGGGAGCATGTAAATAAGGACCAGAATAAAACAAATAATACATAAGACAGGTAGAAGTGGATGAGTATAAAGTTAAAGAGACTAACAATTATTACAGTTTTGATTTATGTAAATCCATTCACTCTGAGGAAGATCGTTCATTAGAGAAAGAAATCCATTCTATAGAACAATTCTTCGCAGTAAATTTTACTCCTTCCTGTAGTACAAAGGCTAGAGTTTGAAATTTCTTAGCCCATTCCCAATGAGATTACAAACTCATCAGCTAATAAGATAAAGGAAATCTTAGATAAAAAAAAAATGATAAGGAAAATGATCATACCGGGATTTCTTAAACTCAAGTACCAATAGTAGGCATTACCTTATCTCTAACTAAGCCACCTGATCTGAAGAACCCAGCATCCTCCAAAGCAGCAAAAACTTTCTTCTGCATAAGAGTAAGCACATTTGTGATCTTACAGTAATGACATAACATTGTTTGATAAGGACAACAAATAAAGCTTCAAATTCACTACGAGATGACACTCTCCACCATTTACCCAAGCATTGATCTTCTAAGAACCTAGATTTTTGTTGTACCAATATATAAGGTCAGGTAAGGTCCTTGGCTTGTCATTATTATATACACTTACTAAGAGATTTAGAATGCTTAAGAACATATGGCAAGGAGCTATAATTTGAAGTTACCCCAAACTATGATTGATCCTTTCTCT
>JAOWBN010033561.1:0-10211 GCA_028565015.1 Pinguicula moranensis | reverse complement strand
TTTGAATTAGGGATTAATGAATTACAAGTGTGTAATTCATTAACCGTAATTTGATTATGTTAATTCAAGATCCATTGCCAAATTATTGGAAACGTATATGGTCACACAGATTAACATCGAATTCTTGAGGGGTCATTATGTAATTAAGGTAAAGTATAGGGGTCAAAATAAAGTTTATGAAACATCAAGGACTTGTTTGTAATTATGGGGCACAAATGTAATAAACATAAGTTTGTTGGATGTATATTATATACATCAAACTCCATTAGTTGGATTGGACTAATATATATATATATTTGTACGTATATATAAGTTAGTGAAAAATTCCTACAACTCATAGCAAAGGTTGCATGACCAATAAGATTACATGCAATGGTGTAATAATATACAAAGAGTTTTATATATTAGTTGCATGGTTTACTTCTACAAAACCATGACACCTAAACATGAGTTGTCCAAAGTTCAAGCACATGTATGGCTATGATTAAATGTTGATCAACTCTAGGACATGTGTTTGCATCATAGACTCATGGGAACCTCTATAAATACCCCAATACATTATGTGTGGAAGATTGATGCATTTTGCAAGTATTAATAGAAGAAACAATGGGGTTTTCTCTCTACTTTCTCTCTCTACCCGAAAGCTAGAGAAAGGGCTAAAAAATTTGCAGTTGATGAAATTTTTTCTGTCATCTTTATAGAGTTCAAATGTGGAGCTAGCACTCCAATAACACACATATAAGTTGTACAAAAGGTTGTATAAGCTCTCAAAGGTTGTGGTAGTGTGGACTACCATAGAATGTGGACATTTGGACACCTTGAAGAAGAGACTGCTTTCATGATTTTGAAGAAGAAATCTTGTTGAGGTAAAAAGATTTCTTCCTACTTGATGATTAAGTTGTGTAAATTAACAAGGTCTAAGGGAAAGAAATTCTGGATTTTTTTGTTATGCATGTTTACACACACAATTCTTTATGCTTCTGCATGCACTATGTTTTATGACATGTAGTATAGATTCCAAAATTCCTACAGAATCAACCATTCAAGTGGGAAAATGATCAAGACAAAGCGTTCGAGCTATTGAAAGAGAGGTTAAGTAGTGCTCTTATTAATTTCCTTACCTGCTTTCTCTATAACTTTTGAGATTGAATGTGATGAGTACGGAATAGGTATTAGTGCTGTTTTGATACAGGAAAGGAGGACAATTGTTATTTTAGTGAGAAGTTGAGTGGCACCACCTTCAACTACCTGACTTATGATAAGGAATTGTCGCCTTGGTAAGGGTCATGGAGAATCGGCAACATTACTTGTAGCCTAAAGTATTTGTGATTCACATGGATTATGAGTCCTTCAAACACCTGAAGGGGCAACAAAAACTCAATAGGAGACACGCCATAATGTGGTAGATGATGCTCAGTATTGGAGGTATGCTTTGATCTCTTTACTTGTGTCAAGTTGTTAGGATTTGAGCTTATCAAGGAGTTGTATGCACAAGATGCTGATTTTAGAGTGTGTTCCATGCGTGTGAGAAAACAACATTAAATAAATTTTATAGGCATGGGGGCTATTTCTTTAGGGAGAACAAACTTTGTGTGCCTAATTACTCTTTGCGTGATTTGCTTCTTCTTGAGGCGCATGATGGGGAACTCACGGATCATTTTGGGATTGCTATCTAGGGTTCCTGCATGAGCATTTCTTTTGGCTGAGCATGAAGAGAGATGTGGAGAAAGTGAGTGATAGATGCATAATATGAAGACAAGCTAAGTACACGGTTTGTACAGACCACTTCAAATTCCTAGTGGACCTTAGATGAACATTTTCCATGGATTCTGTGCCAGGACTACTGAGCTATAAGGGGGGGAGGGATTCCATTTTTGTTGTTGAGGATCGTTTTTAAAAAATGGTTCATTTATTGCATGTTACAAAACTGATGATGCCTTTCATGTTGCCAATCTATTTTTTAAGGAAGTTGTCCGTCTCCAAAGTATGCCTAGGATTATCATGACAGATAGGGATGCTAGATTCTTAAGCTACTTTTGGAAAACTCTATAGGAAAAGTTGGGGATTAAGCTTTTATTTTCTACTACTTGTCATCCCCTAATCGACGACCAAATGAAAGTAATAAATAGAACTTTGTCTTCTTTACTGCATGCAATTATTAGCAAGAATTTATGAACTTGGTAAAGTGAATTTAAGTACAAGCTACAAAATGAAATCATTGAACATGGTTAATGAAGTTGTTTGAGGTTTTCAATACCCAAAGTGCATTTGGAGGGTAGGATGGCGAATCCAAAAGGAGTCCAAAACCTGGAGGGAGTAATAGATCAACAAGGAATTCTAATTTGGTAAGGAATACTATTCCAAGAATGAGTCCTAATCCGACAAGAAATTCTATTCCAAAAAGGAGTCATAATCCAACAAAGAGTCCTAAACACGAAGGGAGTCCTAGATCAATAAGGCGTTCTAACTCGATAAGGAATCCTATTACAAGAAGAAGTCCTAATCCAACAAATAGTCATAAACAAATAAGGAGTCTGAACTCAATGATACAAGAAGTTTGTCCTATAGGAGACCATGACCCATTTATGCTTAGTGGACCCAATGGCCCACTTGAAATGGCCTGGCTCATTATCGAAATCCAAGTAATAGCCCAAGAAGCAAGCTCAAATGAAAAGTACACATTTTTTGTGATTTGTGGAGTACAGGAACATATGAAAACAAGACCAAGTCCAAGGATTCAATGGATAAGAAAGTTTGTCCCAACAAATTATCCAAAATGATTCATTCCTTATCTGAAGACAGTATTTTCTTATCCAAAGACACTCTTTTCCTTATCCAAATCTTTAGATTAGGTTATTATTTAATTAACACTTATCTAGACTAGTTTCTTTCCTATCCAAATTAGATTATTCCCTAACTCTTAGTACACGTTTTCTAAGATTCCTTGGACCCCTAAAGTTTTGCCCCTACCTCTATATAAAGGGGCCACACCCTCATTGTAATACATAAGTTTTGAATTGAGTTTTGTGGGTTAGTATTCCCTTTTGGTTTTAAACCTCCTTCGATTTATCTTTTTTTCTTTTTGAGTTAAGTGGCATCGTATTCTTTTGAGACTCATCATTCAATTCTTGAAAGGTAATTTAATACCTTCAGGGGGTCCTTTGTGGTGTCTTTGTTCCTACAAAAATTGTGACTTTCGTTGATTGGACACAAGGTGTTCTTCAGGCAATAGAAACAACAAATTTGTGTGTCTTTTCTTAAAGTATTGTAATAATTGTGGAGTCTTGTCACAAGTTCGGCAAGGATTCATATAATTTGGTATCAAAGCGAGGTTTAGACGTTTTTGCCACTATATTTCAACATTCAGGTTGCTTAGCTATCTATAGCTTTGAGGCCAAAATTTGTTTGATAGTTTATCTTTATTTTCATTTTTTTCTTCAGTTTTTGAGTTGTAACCTTGCATATTTTTAAAAAAACAATCGTTTACAAAAAAAGTGAACGAAATTTTTTCGGTTCAAAGGTAAAAGCAAAGGGGGTCAATTTCAAAATAGAAAAAAAAAAGAAGAGATTTTGAGACCCTCAAAATAGCGCTTCATAGAAATTATTGCAATCAGCAAGAGATCTATTACAATTGACTTTTTTGAATATCTAGTCACGAGTTGAATTTTCCATACTCAAAATTGAGACCCACACGTTCGAGATTGGTACTCTTCTATAAATCTCAACTTTGCATAAAGTTCCAATCGTTCCACGATTATTGTTTTGGCTTGATAAGAGACTTGCGTTAAAGTTGGCTAAAATCATACTTAGAGTACTGAGAGGAAAAAGGTCGAGTGGTGAGGTTCAAGAGAGCGTAAAAGCCTAATTGAGTGATACACGAGTGTTTGGGTGAACATCTTTGAGTGCATACACGTGAGAGACTGGTGAGTATTTTTACTAACCTTTTTTTTTGCAAGTACAACATGCCTCAAAAAGACAAAACCGTGGCTAGATCACATAAAGATGATGACCCTTATAGAATCTTCCAGGAGGAGGTACTAAAATTTGAAGCAAGTTATAAGAGAGAGGTATGCCTAATGGACAAAATCAAAAGGCGGATCATGAAGGGATCACCTAAGGCATGAAAGAACCTCCATGGGAAAATACTTCACCAATGGACATTCCAAAGAAGGCTGAAACCACTAATGTCACTTCTACTAGTAATTCTACACCTTCTAGAATTCGTGCTCGTGATATTAGTTGCACCACATGCCAAGGATATGGACACACCTTCATTCAATGTACAAACGGTAAGGAGATAGTGGTGGATGTTCAAAAGAAGCCTATGAGGAAGAAGAACACCATTAGTGCAGCACCACAATCAAACAAGATTCCGCAACAAAAGGTGCAAGTCATTAATGTAACACACGTTCTTGAGGTAAAAAGTATTGATGTTATACCACTCATGAGGGATGTACCACCTCTAGAGAGTGTTTGTAATATTCAGATAGAAGATGTGCAACTTGTAAAAGCTTAGCATGATCTCAACATGCAAAGCATCAATATTGAAATTGTAATAGTTAATGAAAGTCAAGCAAAAGAAAGAGAGATTGACATGACGAGAGAAAAAGAAAGAGATTGACATGATGAGAGAAAAAGAAAGATAGATTGAAAATATGAGAGGAAAAGAAAGAGAGATTGAAATGATGAGAGAAAAAAGAAAGAGAGATTGAGAGTCATAAAAATATGAGAGAAAAAGATAATGCATACAAATTTGACTTATCTCCATTCGATGTAGGTTCAGATTTGAGAACAATCCTTTTCAAGAGAAGGAAAGTGATGCAATAACTATTGCACCCCAAGTGGCCGAGGCGGCCAAGGACTATCATCCTTAAGTAGCTGAGGCGGACAAGGATCCCCTGAAGCTACCAAGTGGGACGATCACAAGATATAGGATGAATAAATTTAAGGAAGGTCTAGTGGGGATGATTCAACAATTATGGACCAAAGCATTGCAAGGAGAACACAACCCACTAGGCGGAATGAATCAAGGAGGAAAGTTAGTTCCCAAGATAGAGCAATGTGAACTCATGCATGTCTATGCATGGGTTAAAGGGACAATTCGGCCATACACTTACAACATGTGTATATCATGGTGAAACATGCATTCAAAGGGAATTCAAGCATATCATAACCAAGGAGTTTAAAGGTCTTAGATTTGATCAAGTCCACAACAAGGGAGGATGCACAATGGTTGAACCTAGCAATCCAAAAGCTTGGTCAAAGATTGTATTAAATGTGTTCATGTATCTAGCTAGTAAGATGAAATGGACCATGTAGACTATAAGTAGGCCATAGTCTAGTAGTGTGAGACAATATGTTTTTTTTTTGAATCTAATTTGTGAGACAATAAGTTTCCTTTCAACTTTTACGAAAATTCTTTTTGACTTATCTTTTCTTGCTTAAGATTAGTGGCATCGTTTTTTTTACAAGGATTTATAGTTTAGATTTTGTTTGAGACAAATTCTCTTCAGGGTCTTTGAGTGACATCTTTCTTTACAAAATACGTAGGCTTAGTTCCCAACTCTTCTATAGGTGACGAGTCAATAATTCGACAAATTTGTAAATTTTTGATCTTAAGTTTTGAACCACCAATCTTGGGTATTGGGCTTAGTCACAAGTTAACTAGGTTCATATCACTCACTTGTTCAACTAGTTACTCAACTCGATGGTCCCATCAATGGCCTCATCAGTTGATGGTATTTGGATGGTGAGTGTTATCTTGGCAAAGTTGAAGAGAACTTACACGGGAATTGAGAACCACATGAGGGTGTTTTAGATACAGGAAAAGATAGACGTAGTGATACATAGAAATCGATTGATCCAGGAGTATGCTATATGTTTGGAGAGATTGTGGGCAGAGACGGATCACTTCTCGCCAAAGTTGAGCTATAATGACCCGGAGTGAATGATGAGGAAGATGTTTGAATAAGGGAGAACTATGAAGTTCTTAGGGGGTATTATCCCAACCTCTGATCAGAGGAGATCGGTCATTCTATCTCAAGCGATGATACCGTCACTGAATGAGGCAATTACTGCTATGATATAGGGTTGACTTGCATGAAGCTACACTCCGAGCCGAGTGTGGTTTCAAGTGTGAAACCCTTGGCTACTGTGAGCTCAGATAAAACATGTGCACAGGGTAAGACTCGCCGGTGCTAAAACGTTGGAGATATAGGCAACCTTATGCAGGTTTGTTCTAAGACACCCGAGAAGAGAGGTTCAGGTGGATGGGAATGATATGGAGGTGGGGATCGTGGCCGTCTAGGAAAGAGAAGTAGTGAGAGAGGAGGCTGTAGACCAATCTAATGGTAGATGATGAGGTAGAAGAATCTTTGTCGACAGTTGTCTTCTCGAAGGAGGATTGAGCATACTTGGAGGTGCTTCAGAGAAAGCAGGAAGCAATAGGGGTTGAAGATGGTGCATCCACCTCATCTTCGTTCTTGGGTAATGTTGCTTACTCTGCTACCCATCCAAAGGTACTTGTAATTTACTCGCTCTTACTAGGATCATCAGAGTGGATCATCGACTCTGGGCATTCGGGCATAACGGGTACTTCAAGGAAGTTCTCTTTATATACTCGCCTAGCAGTTCCGTAGTGTAAAAATAGACGATGATACATACCAACCTGTAGTTGGTAAGGGTACAGTGAAATATACCATCTCTTTGACTTTGTCCAAACTTTTGCATGCTCATTCTTTTATTGTGACTTGATTTTCTATCAATGCCATTATCCTCCAACCAAATTGTATTGTTTTATTTGATATTCCAAAGGTGATCTTCTGAGAGAATGGGATGGACCAGATTATTGGGACTGGGAAATGGCATACTAGCTTGCGGCACATAGATCGAAAGTGGATGGACTGTGTCCTCTCATCCATAGTTGAGAAATTTAGAGGATACATGAGGATTTAGTGTAACTTCACTATAAGTGTTTAGTCATCTTTCCTTTTCTCTTTTTAGTCGATTATATCCCCTTTTGTTTGCAAAAACGAATAAAGGCTAACTTTTTTTATGATGTTTGTGAGTTTGACACCCGCCATGAGTTCATATGTTATTTCTTGTTATAGGAGCTGTTGTGCTTTTCATTTAGTGCATTGTGATGCATGGGGCCTTTGTCCTACAATAACTTTCAACAGTTATCTTTGTATCCTTTATTGATTGTTGTTCTCGTATAACTTGCTCTATTGTATGAAAAACAAGAGTGATGTGCTTCATATTTCAAAAAAATTCACAAGAGGTTTAGACTCAATATGGAGCAGTAGTGAAGGCATTGAGATTTGATAATGGGATAGAGTACACCAACAAGGCATTTGGGGCACATCTATCATCTAAGAAAATTCAGCATCAAACTACTTGTTAATACACACTATATCAAAAAAGAAGAATCGCCATCTCCTTGAGGTTACTTGGAGTATAATGATTGTGATGAATGTCCCAAAGTACTTGTGGGGGCAAGCAGTATAGACATTTACGTTTTCATCAATAGGATGCCCTCACGAGTCTTGGAGTGAAAACCCCCATTTTAGGTATGGACATGTACAAAGGGAGGCATTCTTCCTTTGATAACCTTCGTCTAGGTATGTTTTGTATAGGAAAATAGATCGGGGGTAGGAAAACTAGATCTGAGGACGATCAAGAGTGTCTTTTTGGGGATACTCTGCCACTCAAAAAGGATATATCTATTGGAGCCCAGCAAACAGAAGATTTTTTGTGGGTATGGATGTCACATTTTTGGAGCAAGAATCGTACTTTTCCTCTAGGGTATCCTCACCACTCAGTATTGGGCGAGAAGGGGAGAGTAGCATTAATGGTGGTGAGCCAAGGATTGTTGTGAGTGTTGGGGACATTCCTTGCTCAGTTAGTAGCAAGAATGATGGTGAGCCAATGACTTTGAGTGTTGGAGACATTTCCTTTCCCGATTGGGTTGACTGTGGAGTCAACTGATGTGCCAATTCAAGATTGTGAGAGTGAGACTCAGGCTCAGGGGAGCTGAGAGTGTACACAAGGAGGATAAATGAGGCTGTAGAGTTGCTTGTCACATGTCTCTTATCCTTGTCTGCCTCAACTTCGGAGAAACTTTCATCATCCACCATGGTCCCAAATTCTTTAGGTGATATAATTACTCTCCCTACTCCTCCCATTCCCCTATCTGTGAGGTAGACTGTTCGCAGCAAATCGGGGGTCTAACCCGACCACTATGGGTTTCCTCTGTCTACTCTTCATGATATTGCTCACTCTGTCTCTTACCCTCACATATTATCTAAATATGGAGTATTCCTCGCATCTGTGGACATTGTTTCTATTACTAAGTCTTAGCAGGTTGCTAAAGAAGATCCAAAGTGGAAAGCGGACATGCTAGAAAAACTTGAGGCTCTTGTGAAAAACAAAACCTTCCAGCTTGTGTCATTGTCACCTGACAAGAAGGATGTTGGATGTAAATGGATCTTCATCGTTAAGAAAAATCAGGAGAGTCGGGTTGAGCGCTACAATGCACCCTATTGGTGGCAAAGGGGTACAATTAGAACTATGACATTGACTATGATAAGACCTTTGCACCAAAGGCAAAAATGACCACAGTTTGGACTTAGTTACTTTAACCACAAATGAGGGGTTAAAATTACATCAACTCGACGCAAAGAATGCATTTCTTCTTAGGGATTTGTTGGAATAGGTGTATATTGATATTCCATCTTGCTTCACCACAAATTAAATGGTTGGTAAGGTTTGTAGGCAAAGAAATCTCTGTATGGATTTAAAAACAATCTTCTCGAGTTTGGTTTGATAGGTTCAGAAAGGCTATGGTTGGCATGGGGTATCGGCAGATCAATGCTGACCATATTGTATTCTTTGGACAAGATGGAGTTTATATCACGACGCTTGCAGTATAATCATCACGAGTGATGATAATAATGAGATTGCGAGGCTGAAGATGAGACATAAAAGAAGTTTTTGGTGAAGGACCTGGGGTATCTAAAATACTTCCTTGGGATTGAGGTGACTTGTGGGACGAAGGGGATCATTTGTCCCAATGGAAGTATGTGTTAGAATTGCTCAAGGAAACAATTGCTGGGTGGCAAGCCTACGAGTGTACCTATAGATTAGAAGTCAAAGCTAAATGCAGAGGTTGGTGACCCGGTTGATAGAGAGAGGTATTAAAGATTAATAGGATGATTGATATATTTGAGCCACACTCGTCCAATTTTATCCTTTTTTGTGAGTGTGGTGAGTCATTACATGTATGATGTTATGAAGGGTCACATGGACGCAGTGTATCAGATTCCGAAGTACCTAATAAATGCACTAGGGAAGGGGCTAATTTTTGGAAAGAATGAGCAGTTGAACATTGAAGGCTATTGCAATTCAGATTGGGCTAATTGTGCTAATAACAATAAGTCCACGTCTGGATACTGCGTGTTCGTAGGAGGCAACCTGGTTTTTGGAAATGTAATAAACAACCGGTGATTGCTCATTCCACAGCCAAAGCAGAGTAAAGAGCGATGAGGCTGAGTGTTCTAGAGATAATCTGGTTGAGATCCATGTTGGTGGGCTCAATATGGACCAAAGGCCCTAGATGAAGTTGTCAACAACCCTGTGCAGCATGAAGGACCAAGCATGTGGAGATCATTAGGTCCTTCTTCAAGGATAAACTGGATAGCGGATAAGTAGAGTTGGAACATATAGCTACTCATGAGCAAGTGGCTGGTTGTTTTTTTACTAAGGGTCTTAATTCGTTTAAATTGGTTAGAATATGTGACAAAATGAGATTAGTTGATATCTTTCATCCATTTTGATAGGAAGTGTTAGTATTTGTATCTAGTTTAGGGACGTATCTACGAATAGGAATATGGAGAAAATCTAGGGATTTAATTTAAAGATATAGACTATATATATATACTGATATGAATCATTGCCGAACTTGTGGCAAAACCCCACACCAATTTAAGATTCAAAACAACTAGATTTCAAAAGGACGAATTTGTTGTGCTTTCGCCTGAAGACAACTTGTGTCAACCAACGAGAAGTCACAAAAAGTGTAACTGATAACGCCACCAAATAATCCCGTGAAGATAACCAATGTATCAACCAAGAATCAAGGATAAGTTCTTTAAAACGACGCCACTTGACTCAAAGAGAAAAGATAAGTCGAAAATTGGTTTAAAACCAAAAGA